>AWUE01021976.1:0-46317 GCA_001974825.2 Corchorus olitorius
CTTGCTTCTGGATTCAACCCCAAATGGTTGAACAGATTCTTGAATCGGTGGCTTTTCTGCAAGGTTCTGATAGTATTCTCCTTTGTGGTGGACGACTCTGGCGCCTCTACTGGAATTTCTGGGCCGCTATGGATAACGACTGTCATAGCCCCCTGTGCTTGGTGACGAGGCAAAGGGTCATCGTTAATCCTTTGGGCTCTCTCCGGCACCTCCAGAGTTCCATCGGCGATCTTTCTGTGGAGATCTTTCTCAATGATTGACAAGATAGAGTGGGATGGTGGACGTATCGATGGAGTCGACAGTATCGCGGATCTTGTTTATCCTGCTCAGTTGGCTCTTTGCTCACAGGATTCTGCTACAGGATAATATCGGCCAAATTAATTGTGTTGGTCATAATTGTACCTATTTATTTTTTTCGGATTGACAACACACAAATTAGGGAATACTTCAAGTAATAATCACAAGGTGGCAGTAACAAACATGTGGTAAGATGTTTCCAATAACCGAAACTACAACCAAAGACAAATCAAGGCCATTCAATCAGGTCACTTTTACATCAATACAATCCGGCAAATAAATAAAAGGAAAAGGGGGCAACGAGGTTCCACATATACAAAAAGAATACAGACTATTGTGTTGCGGTATCTCCTTCACTAAATAAAACAGGGTGCCAAAGATCATGAAGTGGATTGAACATAAAACCAATTAACAGTAAACATGGCATTACAACAAACAAGGCATGGGCTATTTAATGACATGTTGTGGGAGCCTTTTTGTGCTAATTGATAAACATGCCTGGCCCGGCTCTACAAATGATTCTAGCCGGCCCCACCTTCCCCTGAAGAAGAAGTAGGTTGAAAGGATGGTGAGCGAGAGATGGAATGAAGGAATGGTAAGAAAATACTGCTTCGGTAGAAGGCAGGAAAATAGTATGGCCCCTTTGAAGAACTTAGGAAGATGAAAAGGAATAAAACAGTGTTTTCGTAATATCAGATCTTGTTCAAAAGAAAATCATCATCTTCTTCATTAAATTTCTTCCTTTCATGGGAAAACAATTGGGAATGAGGATTTGGAAGAAAGAGGTACAAGTTACAAGAAAGGAAAAAGGTACAAAACTACAAGACTTTGAGAGATTAAAAGGAATACATTGCTTTCAAACTCTAGAGATCAATTTCTTGGTTGATAGCTTGTGCTTGAATTCAAGAGTTCGTTCATGTTGCTATTTGAGCTGGAAACATCTTTTTATAGCCACCTCCTCTTAGTCCGGTAGAAGCCTTTGCCTGCCGGTCATTCCCGAGACTTCTACTGCGGCATACAGGGCAGAGTAATCGGCATCTTTGATCGGAGGGCAGTGAAGACTTTCCCTTTGAGGGTGCCAACAGTGGTATTTTCCTGTTTTTTGAAATCAGTCTCCATTTTAATGAGCAATTGTCCCTTTCCAGAGTTGTCTTCTAGCCCAAGAGTAGTTGGGATTCCTCTCAAAGCCAAATAGCTTTTTTGATTCCCTTCCTGCAGCTCAATTACCCTTTTTGGTTCTTGGATCATTCACCAAGCATGGTTGTCTCCCTCAAAAAATGGTAACTGGGCAGATTCCTCCCTCTTTTGCCGCCAATCCATGTTTCCAACGTTTTTCCCGCCGCGGGCTTGGACCACAGTTGTGTTTTTGGTATAGAGAGTCGTTAGTGTCATGTGATAATTTAAAGTCGAAACACTAAAGGAGAATTCATCTAAGTAAGGGGACTTCCTTGATGGCATTCCTTATGTCGTTGTACGTATCCTGCGGAGGGAGGATGCATTTTGGCGGCATGGAACAGTGTGACTATCGTCCTACTGCTCTTCTTTATATGGTGCAGCAGTCCCGTGTGTTGCATGCGTTTTGGAGTTTGCCTTCTTTCAAAAACAATACCCATGTGTTACATATGTGTTTTGGACCTTTTGTGTGCGTTGTATGTATTGCCGATGTGTTTGTTTGTGTTTTGGGGCTTTTGTGTGTGTTGTATGTATTGCCCATGTGTTTGTATGTGTTTTGGGGCTTTGTTATTGGGTATGAAGTGATGGGCTTGGATGTGTGTGAGATGTAGCGGGCCCATCCATCCAAGATTTGTGTGTGTGATAAAAGAAGGTTTTCTCGGCCCAATCTCAAGTGTCCTTGATGAGGTTTGCATGGATCGAAGTCTTCCCCATTTTGGCCTCTAACACATGTTAAGCTTCATTCATGCAAAGTAACAAGAATAAGCAAGATTACAACCTCAGGATCAATTCTCAGTTGAAATGCCAATAGCATATTCATCATAGGGCATCCACAAACAAAGTTCACCAATGCACTCAAGGAAGTCAATTTTTTTAAGACTAAGTATACCTCAGCAGGAGCTTAAAAGTCAAAGAATCAACAGAAGAGGCCATGGTTGATGTGGCAGCGTATGGTTGGTTCCAAGTGGACCTCAGGATCGCCAGCTTAGCAACAAGAATTGGCTGTAAAGAAAACACAAAATGAGACAAACCCCAAAAAAAAGACAAAATAAAAGAAAGAAGGGTTTAAATTTTAAAGGCTCATGTGACGGTCAGAAGCTCACGGGTTGAGCTACAATTGCCATCTCGCTGTACAATACAACAAAATTCAAGCAACGCAAGTGATACAAAGAAAGAAAAAAACGACCTCACCAGAAAGAAAATCATCATCTTCTTCATTAAATTTCTTTCTTTCATGGGAAAACAATTGAGAAGGAGGATTTGGAAGAAAGAGGTACAAGTTACAAGAAAGGAAAAAGGTACAAAACTACAAGACTTTGAGAGATGAAAAGGAATACATTGCTTTCAAACTCTAAAGATCAATTTTTTGGTTGATAGCTTTTGCTTGAATTCGAGAGTTCGTTCATGTTGCTATTTGAGCTAGAAACATCGTTTTATAGCCACCTCTTAGTCTGGTAGAAGCCTTTGCCCGCCGGTCATTCCCGAGATTTCTGCTCCGGCATGCATGGTAGAGTAATCGACATCTTTGATCGGATGGCAGTGAAGACTATCCCTTTTGAGGGTGCCAACAGTGGTATTTAAATGTTGGAAAAATCCAACGCGTGCGTATTTATATATATATATATTGTATATTATAGGCTATCATAAGTTTGAACCCAAATTAAAGTTATCTACTAAAGTTAAAGTTTTGGGCTTTATGACATCTAGTTAAGTATAGGCTTTTAACGTGCAGAAACACAAAATCTTAATTTATTTCATGATAGGCTAAAATAAGAAATAAGACCTATAAATATTCCTAAGGTTATGGTCCCCAAGTTAGAAGACAACGTAAGTTTTCCCGGCATCCCATCAGCTAAGAAAAATACAGCCGCCTTCGAACTAACTTTGAAGACCTAACCGCAAAGATTCAAGGTTTTGATCCGTCATCAATTCAGGTACACCTCTACTTCAGATCTATGATTCTTTGATGATTTAGTATGAACTGGTCCTCATTTATAGGGACTAAATTTCTAACAAGTGGTATCAGAGCCTTGGTTCAGGTTGAATCATTAGGAATGAAAATGATTTCATATGCCTTTGGATATTTTTGTGCGGTTTATGTCATTTTTTTATTCAATTTTTATTCGGTTACTGGATTATGGTTCTGATATATTCTTCAAAGATTTGTGGGACAAAATATGATTAAATGTTAAAGATTAAGATTATTAAGGTTTTCTGTTCGGATTAATCTGCTTAAATCGTTCGACTTCTTCATTATAGTATTCGGATAAAAATCGATGAACATTAAACTCCAGTATGATATATATTTATAAAGATAATTATAATTTGGTTGCAAATTTCAAGTTGGTGCCCTTACCCCACGTGTTATATTTGGTTTTAATTTTATGAAATGTATTTGTTTAATCATATTCATCCATGAATCATAGATTTAGATTTTGGATTCTATATATCATTGGTTGGCGAATATCATATATAGAATTGTTTCAAATATATTTAGTCATGTTAAAGTGATTAGATCAATATTTATGCATTGATCAATTCGGTTCCGGATTCAAATTTTTGTATACTCGGTTATTAATATTGTGAATGAATTGTATTTTTCATTTTTGATCATGTATGATTATTTGGCAATTCAAGAGCATTGTTTATAACTACATATATAAATGTTCGCTAAAAGGATTGGTAATGTCATGACATTTCGAAAATTGAAGTTTTGGTATTGCTATACAGCCTATGCTAAAGTTGAGCATTTAGAATTTTAATTTCGGATCTTGGTCTTTTAAGGATGTATAGTATATGAAATAGCAAAGACTCAAGGTTTTGATCCTTCATGGATTCAGGTATGCTTTTGCTTCAGATCTATTATTCTTTGATGATTCGATATGAAATGGTCTTGGTTTATAGGGATTAAATTCCTAACAAGTGGTATCAGGGCCATGGTTCATGTGAAATCATTGGGTATCAAAACGATTTCATATGGCTTTGGATATTTTTGTGCGGTTTTTTTTTGTTCAATTTTTATTGATTACTAGATTTTGGTTCTAATATATTATTCAAAGATTTGTGAGACAAAGTATGATTAAAGATTAGGAATATTAAGGTTTTAGGTTCAACTTAATCTGCTTAAAGCGTTCGGCCTTTTTATTATAGTATTTGCACAAAAATCGTTGAATTTTAAACACTAGTATGTTATATTCACATAGATAATTACAATTTTGATTGCAAAGTTCAATTCGGTGCCCTTACTTAGGGATGGCAAAGGCTAGGGTCGGGTCAGATTTTTGCCTATCTCACCTTCGATCCGATAGAATATGGCTCCCACCCGACATCCGATTTGACCCGAGGGGAAAATACATTCCTCGGCCCCGACCCCGACTCCGACGGGGCACTTTTCCATCCGACACCGACCTGATCCGACCTGACAGCTATTTTTCAGATTAAAAATTGATGCAGACAATTTGTAAAAGTATAGCATAGCAAAAGCTAAAGTTCCAACTATAAAAAACTTGCTAATTTAGTAGCAACTATCAACCATATGTTTAATAATTCAAAATTCCATTAGAGAGAATACAAAACTAGTATCTATCCATGCTAATAGACATAATTACAGTCCCAAAATATCCAATAGAAACTAATAATTATCCTATGTTTAGCCATAATTATAATTTACTGCTTGGAAATATCAACAAAAAGAATTCCAATGTTTAGCCATAATTACACTTTACCGTTTTGAAATATAAAAAAAAAAGATCCATCAAACAACCATCATAGTCCTCAACCACTAAATTTTTGGACTAAAACCAATGAAACCCTATAAAAAAGAGATGTATCAAGTTTAATAAATTCCATTAAGACATGTATTATATAGAAATTAATCAAAACTTATGATAGATTTTTCTTACCAAATGAGCTATGCTTTCTTCAAGTTCACCCTCATCATCCTCATTGTTGTTGCTTGCTCTACCAAAGCTACCCTTAAAATGAAATAAAAAATACAATTAATAAATAATTCACTTCAATAAAAGACCTTAATAAAAGTTAAAGTACACAAAGAGGTCATAGTTATTTACCTTATTGTGCCCATAATCAATTTTGAGAACATGACAAAGCTTCTATTGTTAATGGATGAAACTTATTACGATGAGCGCTTACCAATCTCCCTCCCGTACTAAAAGTAGACTCCGAAGCAATAGTAGAAAGTGGTATGGCTTAGATGTCTTTAACCATAGCTTGCAGTGTTAGATATTGGGGTCTAGTTGTTCTCCACCAATTCAATATATCAAAATCTGCCATTCTTGGTATGACATCCTCCTCAAAATAACAGTTCAACTCAGACATAACTTTGGTTTTCTTCTTCTTCCTATTTGTAACAAATTGGTCATAATCTCCTAAATCAACCACCTCCTTACTGCCAATAGCAACATTCAAATCAACATGTTGGACATTTGAGGCAGAAGCAAAATCCTTCTTTGCCAACCTCCATTGATACTCTTCCAGCAAGTCACGACACATTTGAACAATTCTTTCAATCCCAAAATTAGCCTTATCACCATATATCTTCTCAAAGTAAAACTCAATCAACTCAGTTTTTTACATTGGAAAAATGGTTTGTGACATTATCCAATAATGTGATTGTAAAGATAATGTTATCAGCATCATAATAATTATAATGAAAAGATAATATGTTGAAATTAACTGACTGTGTGAGAGAAGTCATATACCAGTCGACCTCATTTATTACCAAGAAGGAATATGTTTCATTCCCTTGTTTTAATTATTAACCTTATGCACAAAATCATATACTTAATTACTAGCTATAATAAATTCATTTAATGGCAACATTAACCCAAGATAATTAAATGTTGGAAAAATCCAACGCGTGGGTATTTATATATATATATATATTTTATAGGCTATCATAACCTTGATCCCAATTTAAAGTTATCTACTAAAGTTTAAGTTTTGGACTTTATGACATTTAGTTAGGTATAGGCTTTTAACCTGCAGAAACACAAAATCTTAATTTATTTCATGATAGGCTAAAAAAAAAAGATCTATAAGTACTCCTAAGGTTATGGTCCACAAGTTAGAAGACAACGTAAGTTTTCCCAGCATCCCATCAGCTAAGAAAAATACAGCCACCTTCGAACTAACTTTGAATACCTAACCACAAAGATTCAAGGTTTTGATCCGTCATCAATTGAGGTACGCCTCTGCTTCAGATCTATGATTCTTTGATGATTTAGCATGAACTGGTCCTAATTTATAGGGATTAAATTCCTAACAAGTGGTATCAGACCCTTGGTTCATATTGAACCATTAGGAATCAAAATGATTTCATATGCCTTTGGATATTTTTGTGCGGTTTATGTCATTTTTTTATTCAATTTTTATTCGGTTACTGGATTTTGGTTCTGATATATTCTTCAAAGATTTGTGAGCCAAAATATGATTAAATATTAAAGATTAAGATTATTAAGGTTTTCTGTTTGGCTTAATCTGCTTAAAGCGTTCGACTTCTTCATTATAGTATTTGGTGCCCTTACCCCACGTGTTATATTAGGTTTTAATTTTATGAAATTTATTTGTTTAATCATATTCATTCATGAATCATAGATTTAGATTTTGGATTCTATATATCATTGGTTGGCGAATATCATATATAGAATTATTTCAAATATATTTAGTCATGTTAAAGTGATTAGATCAATATTTATACATTGATCAATTCGGTTCCGGATTCAAATTTTTGTATATTCGGTTATTAATATTGTGAATGAATTGTACTTTTCATTTTTGATCATGTATGATTATTTGGCAATTCAAGAGCATTGTTTATAAATACATATATAAATGTTGGCTAAAAGGATTGGTAATGTCATGACATTTCGAAAATTGAAGTTTTTGTATTGCTATACACCCTATGCTAAAGTTGAGCATTTAGCATTTTAATTTCGGATCTTGGTCTTTTAAGGATGTATAGTATATGAAATTAAGTTAATTGAAGCAACATGTTGCCAAAGCAACCTCTCTTGTGGATATTAATTCAATTTAAAATGTTAAAAGGTTTTGTGTGTATGTTATTCATGGCGAACAATAATCGGCTCAAAGGAAGGTTAGTGTTTGGCCCGAATTACATACATACCTGTGGTGATAAATATGTGATGATTATTCGGTATAACATGAAAGATTGAATCGGTCCAAAAAAAGGTTTAATGTTTGACATTTTTTATTGTCAATGTTTGATCGCTACACCAAGTTACCATTACAAGTTAGTATTTCTGTCCAAAGACAAGATACTAATGTTATGCTAAGTTTCTTGTGATGGGCTCTACCATTATTTGAAATTAATTTTTCATATTATGGTTGTTGATGCCTTTTCCTTTAACCGTCACGCCCTATGACATTCGTCCGTTCTCTGTTTGTTAAGAACAGTGTTTCTCTTGGAATTTTCCCGCTTCTTCTCTGAAATTAAAATGTTTCTACTGTTGTTGCTTTAAATCAACAATCTAAGTCAGCTTGCGTGATCAATCTGCTGGTTCTCAAAATCTTGCAAGTTTCACACCATTTTGGCCTCTTTGTGTTGCAAGCCCTGCACTTGAGTGTCAAGTCTTAACCAACAGCCTCTTCACAATAGTTTTTTAAGGTTGAAAGATAATTTTAAAAGAAGTTAACAAGGGTTAGAAAATCTTTGGGTTTCTCTCAAAATTTCAAAGTGGTTTACAAAGTGTTGTTGTTATGTGCGTTTCTTTTTTTTTTTTTGTGATTTCCATTTTGTAGGTCCCTAAAGATTTATAAAGCTCTGATACCATTTGTTGGGTTCAAAGGGTTAAAAGATTGAAAACAGAGAAAAATGGAAAAAACATATTGAAATTGGGTTTAAAGCATGCTGGTTAAGCATTGTTTATTCATAATCATACCAGCTCCTTGCATTTGATTTCTTTACATTGTAGCCAAAATTTATAAGTTGTTACAAAGTGATTTGACGATGTGATATAGAGATTAAAACAGCAGATAAGCTAAGTTTCACAAAAGTAGAACAATAATACAACAACTTGTTAAATCATTGAACTACTATTGGATTAAAATGAAGGCAACAAGACTCGAGATAGGCAACTTGCTCTTCAGCCGTTTGTTTCAACTACTAACTTCTTTACCATTTGGAAAAGGTTGAAATCTTTGGCTTTTGATTGGTTGAAAGGAGCTGCTAATCCTCTGCCAGTGGAACAAATCCAACAACAATTTAGCAGCTTCAAAAACAATGTTAACAGAAACAACTAACTTGAAATTGAGCATGTTGAGCAACAAACTCAAACAAACTCCTCCTTAGTTGGACAATAGCAAAAACCAAGCTCTTTCCTTGGCTTCAAGTCATCATCAATCTTTTTCACAATATGTTGAACTCCTCCTTCATTGCTTTCTTTAAGCATACTGATCTACTGTCCAACTTATTTGTGGCTGATTTAGTTTTTTGTTGCATTGGAGTTTAAACCTTAAAGTCATGGATTTTTCAAAAAAACATGCCTACTATCATCAAGTCACTAGAAGGCTCCAAAAGATTTATCAAAGTCATTTAAAAGATTGTAACAAGCAAAGCATGAGAAATTGTCTTGTTACCTTTTTAAGGTCTTTAGGCATAGCATATGATGTGCAGCCACTGTCTTTCAAACAAGTTTTCTTGTTTTTGCTTTCTTTGCAAAACAAGTGGAAATAAAAGAAAAAAAATGCTAATACTGTTGTTGCTTTAAATCAACAATCTGAGTCAGCTTCCGAGATCAATCTGCTAGTTCTCAAAATCTTGCAAACTTCACACCATTTTGGACTTTTTGTTTGCAAACCCTGCACTTGAGTGTCAGGCTTTAACCAGTAGCCTCTTCACAAAGGTTTTTTAAGGTTGAAAGATGATTTTAAAAAAATTAACAAGGTTTACAAAATCTTTGGGTTTCCCTCAAGATTTCCATTTTGTAGGTCCCTAAAGATCCATAAAGCTCTAATACCATTTGTTGGGTTCAAAGCATTACAAGATAATGTACAGTATTGCAGCCCTGAGAAAGTTAATACATGATCAGAAAGATATGCCAAATGTCTTCAAAATTGTAAAGATATGATCGAGCCAAAGTTAACCCTATTTTTATGGCTATTTTCCTATGTTTTTGGTACTTTTATGTGTGATTTTAATCTATTTTACAAGTATTTGTGTTTTTAGGTCTTAAAGAGAAGAAAAGTGGAAACTTGTTGTTTTTCACTATTTTCAGAGCTATTTTGATGACTTTTTACATAAATATGGACTAAGCATTTTTTAGTGAAGATTTGGAGATTCGAAGTTCGTGATTGAAGATTACTGGGAATCAATTTCAAGTCATGAAGATCATTGAAGGAAGATTTCAAGGAGAAAGAACTAAGGATTGCGCTTAAACCGCGAAGGAATGAAGACATGCTATGTAGAGATTCTGAAGACATGGGTTTACGAGTATTTTACATTTGAGCATAATCAGCCCAGCTGGGCCCACAATGGAGTCGGTTATGCCCCAATCTGTGAGCCAAAGCCCTTGCCAATATCCGATTCCCGCAACCCTAGTCCTAGTTGGATTAGGATTCTCCGCAGTCTCGGTAAAAAGGCCATAACTTTTGACTCAGACCTCCAAATAATGCGTATAAATATGCGTTAGAAAGAGAACTCCGAAATCTACAGCTTTTATGTTTTGCTCAAAGCCCAGTTCTGCCTACTTTGATGCCGAAAATGCCCTTGAAGTTTCTGCGAAATTCCAGTCTTTGGCCAAGTCCTATTTTTGTTCTAAGAAGACCTTCAAACCAACTTGAACACCAAGTTAGGAGTCTAAACCGACCTAAAAGCTGTTTAGGTTAATTTCTAAGTCTACTAGGAGTCTTATTAGTCCACTATAAATACCCACCTTATGTTAACCCTAGAGAACACAATTTACAATTCCTAGATACAATTCTTTTCTTCTAGTTTTTAGTTTCCTCTCTAGTTCTAGAAGAGGGTGTCGACAACCCTAGGTGTTGCCCAAGGGAGGATTCTGCCCCTATGTAAGTTTTCTCAAGTTTCTCATGGATTTTTCCAAATCCATGAATAACTAAATTCTTAATACTTCTTATCCTTTGGAGATTTCAATCAATTAATTATGGTGAGATTTATGTGTTTATAATTTGATATTTGTTCTTGGTTAAATATGTTTAGTAATCTTTGTTTTATTCCATGATCTTGATTATTATTGATTTATGCGGCCGCTATTGAGATAATAGGACAGATCTATAGTTAAATGAAGCTTAGAATGATCCATTCAAGTTTGATTGTGAGGTAACAAATTGAGCTCCACGATCATGGGTTCAATGGGATTAATAACCCTAGTTCGAACAATGCCGATCCAGCTAGGAAAAAATAGGTTTGATTATACTTGTTATGCATGTGTGAATTGTTGTTCTTAATGCTTTGTTCTTAACAATCTTTAAGCTCGATCCAGGTAATTGAATGTTAAGAATAAAAGAGATATTTTAAGCTCGATCCAAGTAATCTTATCTAATATCCATGTTAAGGATTTATCTCTAGACCAATTGAATAATTGGGAGTTATTATGGTAAGTTTGTTGATGTTTTACATGATGCTAAAATCTTTTGATTGAAGGTATGATTGGCGTTTAACTCATCTTTCTTGCTTTGATAATTAGAATATTGAATTTATCTTTTCAATCAAGGATCCATAGTTTTATTGATTGATTTATATTATTGGAGAAGAAGTATGCTTTTAATTATTGTTTTCTTAAGTAATTTCTTTAGCTTTAAATTTAATTTAGTTTGCTTTATTTATTGCTTTTCTTTATAATTGGTATTTTTAATCCCCTTTTTAAGTGATTAGATTGTCGATCACATCTATTGCCAGAACAGAGTGGTCTTCAACAGGGTACTTCATTGCCTTGTAGATGTTAAATTTAACGATTTCATTTTCAAACTCCATACTCAGCATTCTGGAGTAGACATCAATTTTGGTACAAGCTATTCTTAGGAAAGATCTTCCTAAGAGTAATGGCATGGCAAGTAGATGAATATCATCATCATTCATCTTTAGAATATAGAAGTCGGCAGGGAATATGAGCTTGTCGATTTTTCACCAAGACATTCTCAATTAACCATTCAGGATAACATTAGTCCTATCAGCCAATTGAATCACAATACCAGTTGTAGAGAGAGATCCCAATCCAGGTTTCAGCTTCAGATAAACAGTATATGGCATGACATTGATTGCAAATCCCAAATCACACATTGCTTTATCACCGTTCTTGCCTCCAATAATACAAGGAATAGAAAAGGATCCCAAATCCTTGCATTTAGAAGTTAATTTCCTTTGAAAAGCAGCAGAAACATGCTCATTCATGCAAACTAATTCATTGTCTTTTAACTTCCTCTTTGTAGTGCAAAGTTCTTTTAAAAAGATAGCACATCCAGGAGTGTTCTCAATTTTCGAAATTAGAGGAATATTTACCTCAAGCTTGCAAAGTTCTCGAAGTTCCTCATCCTCAATCATTCCTTTCTTTATCTTAAGAAGTTGTGAAGGGAATGGTGCATGAATGACATTTTCTAAAGATCTTTTAGGTTTAAGCAATATTTCCTTTTCCTTACTTTCTTCAAATTGATTTTCTTCCTTTGGGGTTTTGGTATGAACCGAAATAAGAGGTTCATTGGCTTCATCTATATCGAAATTTAGTGACTCTTTCATGAAAGATTCTAGCTTCGCCACCATCTCTTTAGTCTCGATAAGTTTTTCTTTAGCTTGAATTTCGATTGCTCAAACTGATTCAATTGTTGCGGTTGAAAGCTTGCGGATTGTACTGGACTTCCCTGTTGTATACTCACTAATTGAGTAAGAAGTTGAGTCATAGTACAAAGATTTCGCTGCATAGTATTGAATCCTTTGTTAAATCCTTGCGTAAGAATTTTAAAACCTTCCTTTATTTCCTCGACTAGTTGCTCTTGATGAGATTCCTTTATTGGCAACTCTTCATTCAAGCCTCCATATTGATGAATGTTATCAGCTAACTGATTAACCAATTCACGAGCTTCAATAGGATTTTTGTTTGTAAGAGTCCCTTGACTTGCTGCATCAATGATCTTTTGATCTTTTGCCTCCAATCCATCATAGAAAATTTGAATCAAAGAATACTAAAAAATAGAAGGGTATGGACAAGTATTGCAGAGTGTGTTGAATCTTTGCAAAAATTGCCACCATGTTTCACCAGGCATTTGTTCGGCAGACATAATTTCTCTCCTGACTGTCGAAATTTTCGAGATAGGGAAGTATTTTTCCAAAAATTTCTTGTACAATTGATCCCAAGGAGTAATTGATTTCGGAGGTAAACTATTGATTAAGCTCTTCGCTTCTCTTTCCAATGAGAGAGGAAACATTCTTAATTTGACATGCTCTTGTGGAACTCTAGGAACCATTGTACATGCTCGGAAAAAGTCCATCATGTGTACATGTGGATCTTCATCTTCATATCCATTGAAAGTAGGCAGCTTCTGAAGAACATTTGTTTTTATCTCAAAATCAAGATTTGGATAATTAATACAGAGAGGTCTTGCTTCTTTTTTAGAGAAAGACAAGTGTTTCAGCGATTGCTACTCCATTGTACCTGAGTAGCAAGCACGAAAATAGAAAATAGAAAACGTGGAGGGGTAAAGAGAGTTATGAAATTAGAAAACAGTGAACAGGAAAGAGTTAAAAAGTTTTAGCGCATATTTCTCCTCGGCAACGGCGCCAAAATTATGATCCATGTCATCACAAACTCTAACTTTGTTAGTATCGGTAAGTCAGGGTCGATCCCACAGAGAGGAAATAAGCACTTTTCAACTCAAAATTGTCACAACAAAATGGAGGTTAAGCAATTCAAATTAAATTAAGTAGAATTAAATTAAATAAGAAGCAATTAAATTAAGAAAAACAGTCTTATGATGAATATATCCTTCCAATATAAGATCAATCTCACTCTTGAGAAATATAGCCATGGATCATTGGATCACCACTTAATTCAATTATGTCTTTGGCAAAGGTAAACATTATTAAAGATTTATCCAACCTTAATCTATATTAATTGCAATCAAATTGAGACTGAAGATTCCCAAATTAATCCCTTTTACTAATTACTAATCCAATACTAAAGATTCTTGAATTAATCAATTAATAAAGCATAAAGATCAATAGATAAACCAAACAAAAACTCAAATTACTAAAGATTCACTTAAGAATAAGATCAATTAAATCCCAATTTAATAAATCAGTTACTAAAGATTCACGAATTATATTAAATCTTATCGCAATCAATTAGATTCAATTACTAATTAAGATTCATCAAATCTAACTTAGCAATAGTTGAAGAAATCATGTAATTAGACAGGCCTAAATCTAACATAAATCAATCTCAACATAAGCAACAATCTCAAGGATAAATTGATAACATAAATTGAACTATCACTCATCAAACCCGACCATCAATTCGACACAATCATAATCGAAATCATCATGCTAAAATCGACAAGAAATCTAGCAATAAAGATCGATAAAATCATGGCTAAATCGATATATAAAGCAGCCTCCCCTTGGATTAAATTGTCAAGAGATTGATTATGACTTACATTGGTAAGATTAAACGAGCTTACTCACACATGATTGAGGAAGTTATCCTTGAATAATTCATCATAAATCCAAGCATAAAGTTAACAAGAAACTAGGGTTCTTCACCTTTGATAAGGGGCGACGACTCTTAAGAGAGAAAATTCTCTTATCGAAATTAAGAGAAAATTACAAGACTAAAAAATTAATTATGATTCTAAGAAGATGAGTTTCTATTTATAGAGGTCTAAGTTGGTTTAGGCTTAGGAAAATTAATCTCCACCATTAGATAATTAGTTACCAATGGCTAGGATTGAATCAATTTCCAAATCTTATTTTAATTAGGATTTTCTTAACTTAGTCTCCAAGTAAAGCTATGATTGGCTAAAATTAATCGTCTTCATGAATTAGGATTCTTCAAGACCAATAAGGATGCTCCAATTAGGCAAAATCCAGTTGGAATTTTGTTCATGGGCCAAAATGGGCTTAATGGATCTACTGGGCCAAAATGGGCCGAAATCAGTAATTTCTCCAAATAGCTCCAAAATCGCTCCGAATCTTCATCTTCTTAAATAATAGCTTCAATTGATCCTAAAAACACAAAGATGAAGAATAAAAATAGACATAGAACCATAATTAGAAAAGCCAAAATTGTCCTTCTATGTGAGAAGTTGGGGCATGTGAAGATATTTCACCCACTAGAGATATCATAGCATGGTAAGTTTTAGCTACTATCAATGAGACTAAATCCACAGATTCATTTCTGTTTCAAGCTTCAAAAATGGGAAGGTATTGACTAGCGGCACTAATTGGAACACAAAATACAAATTTGCAGAGCCAATATAAAAGAAATCCTATATGCTCTTTGTTAGCAGGAACGATATAGGAAATGATGCACTGCCTTTCTAAAGTGCGAAAGGAGTTATAATTCTTCTTTAGAGGATAATTACTAGGAGATGGTTCAAAAACTGATCTATGGTTGGCTCCTAATCTGGAACACTTCATTCCAATTAACATGGACAAATCTTTGGTAGTCATAGCCAACCAACCTCAAGAAAACAGAAATACATTGTAATTTGGGGACAAAAACAATGGTAAAGCTCCCATGATGTGGGGATAAATGCTTGGAATATTTAAAGTAAGTTCAAGCAGAGGAAAGATTTTGCCAAAATGGAGTGTATATTTTGGCCAATTTGGTGTACCAAGACAAGAACCGATCATCAGAGGTTGGCATGAGGGAATTACAGATTCTCCCATGAAATAGTTCAACAATTGGACATTTGGAGTATGCAATAATAAGTTTTCAATCTTTGGAATTGGAAGCCATTCTTCAAGCTCAGTTGGATCATCGATTTGATTACCGTATATGGTGCGAGCATTATGATTTCCCATCCTGGCATTCGTATTAGCCATTGTTTGGATGTATTCAACATCTTTTCTAAATGGAGATGTTTGTTCAAAGGCTTGAGTGGCGCCATGATCATGATAATTTTGTGTAAAAGCAAAAGTGGTGAAAAGTAAAGTAGTGAGCAGGTGAAAGGAGTTGAAGAAAGTAAATAGTTAATTGAATAAGTTAATTATGGTTTATTAAGTAAGTTAATGACTGGTTATTTCCACTTTAAATGGGAACAAATTAAATGCAATTCACATGTTGAATAAATGTGGATGAGTGGTTAATTAACCACTAATTTGGACACTTTTAATAGGAGTTTTTCTTATGTCCAAAGGGTTGGCAAATTCATCAAAGACAAGAGGTCAAGAAAATCTCATAATTGTCTAGAATTTTAGAAGTAACCCTTAGAAGTAGAATAGCTTTGTAAATTAGGTGTAGTTCCCTTAACTTATAATCTCTTTCAAAGACTTGTAATCAAGCATCTGAGATCATTGAATTTCACTTCTTTTTTAATTTCCTAGTGTTCTTCATAAATTTATTTATTTTAGAATAATTGCAATTTCTTATTTAGATATCAATTCCCCACTATTGCATAGAAGAAACAAGGGTGAGAACCTTTACATTTTTGGCATCAAACAATAGTATAATATACTATATTTTTACTTTAATAATATATATCATATATATCAGACTTAACAATAAATAATATAGTATATAATAATATCGTTGTAGATGTATTATAAATCAACAAAGAATATGAAAAAAGAAAAAAAAAGTGTAATAAAATAGAACTTTTATTGGTTTCGATTTTTTTTTCTTATATATAAAAATAGACCCATACAAGTTACAACATGGCACGAGCCTATTTCTTTCTACATATATGTTCTGAAGTACTAGATAACAATGATAATGGTCTCCTAGATTCGTAAGAAAGAGACCCTGAAACATGTAAAAACTATATATAAAGGCACAACTCCCACACGTGAATTTCTACATCCACTTTTATTCTTTGGCTAAGAAATAGGTAGGGCTTTCTTTTCCATCTGGAAATGATCTAATTTGTCACACCAAGCCTCACTTCACACTGCAACGCACCAAAAACAACACAGTAAGAAATTAGCATACATAAATTAAATTAAATTGCCCCATGAAATTAAGAAGTTATAATAAAACTGAGTGAACCTTTTGCAGTCGGTTGAGGGGCTGAGCTTATAAGGAATGTTGACGCCACACTTGCCAGGAAGTCCATTGGCAAGACCATAGTTGATGCCGGTGATGGTGGTGGCGATATTTTTGATGCAAGTGCAAGCCTGTTGGCGGTCTTGTGTGGTAGCAGCGGCGGTGTTAAGGGCTTTGATTCCATTGCAGCAAGGTGCTAAAGGGCCGGTACCCGTTTTCAAGTAACTGATGCATGATACAAGGCTGCTAGTAACTTGACCACATGTTATGGTTGCCTGAGCTAAGGGTGCACTCACCACCATGCACAAAAGCATCACGAAACCCAACTTAAAAGCAATAGAGCCAGCCATGATCAAGATTAATAATTGAAATTATAAGAACAACTAATCTTAATTAGCTTGGAAACTGAAAGATCGAATTGGTGATTTGAGCCATGGAGCTACCATGTTTATATAGGAAAATGTTTGCATGTGTAAATAAGATCACTTGAAGTTGATGGCTGCTATAATTAACGAGGAGGTATTGGTTGGCAGTAGGCTTCATTTAATAGTTTATTTAATTCATTTTCAAGCTTGCTTCTGGTTGAGAACCTAATTTAACCTGAGTTTTGGTCACTCACGTGGCATGTCACATGGAAATTCAACATGGTTGTGGGACCACGAATTATCAACACTAACATCTCTGTTAGCCTCTTGTTAAAAGAGGGGTCATATGAAATAATTTATAATACCAAATTTGATGGCTTATTTGGTTCAAAATAAAGTTCAAGTGCTAATATAACACATTTCGCCAAGTTCAATTGCTAAAAAGTATAATAAGTTGTTAGTTAGTAGAAGTCAAATGGTCTTTTGGAGCTTAAGAGCTCTAAAGAAAATGAGAATTCACTACAAGAAAAGGGTCATTAGCAGCACTTCAAATTGACATTTAGCGGCATTTTAAAGCGCCGTTAGCAAGTGTACCGGTGAAAAGGATACCACCGAAATTCTACCAGTGTTGCGCGCGTCAGGGATTGTCTGGCATTCTTTAAAACGTCATTAATATGATGCTTTTCGCGGCACTTAAAGCGCCACTAATGTCCCCATAAACAATGTAGTATTTCCTTTAAACTTAGTGGCGTTTAAAACGCCACAAATATGTTGGTATATTAATTAAGTGATGAAAATTTCAGTTAGTGACAATTTAAACGCCGGGAAAGGTCTAATAATTTTTAATTGTGACATTTTAAATGCCGGAAAACTCATATTATATATAGTGAAAATTAGTAATGAAAATTTCAATTAGTGGCAATCTAAACGCCGGGAAAAGGCAAAAGATTTTTATTTGTGGCATTTTAAATGCCAGGAAACCCATCTTATAAATGTTATACATAGAAATTGTTATTTCAAGTTAGTGGCATTTAACATGCCACACAAGGTCAATAATTTTACATCGTGGCATTTGAAGCGCCGCCAAATGTTTTTTTTTTTTAAAGAAAGAATTAAACCTTTTAGCCAAATGATCATTTACTTGCCAATGTACAATCCATAATGAAACAGAAAACTCATCATTTACAAATCTCAATGTCCAAGACAATCCATAATGCTTCTTGGTTAAATTCTCCTCTCTAGATGACTCGATTTCGGTTTTGGCTGGAAGTCCCTGGTTCATTTATAACCACTACCTTCAAGTTCAAAGGTGGCAACCGGATTTCAAACCTTCAGAGGCAGGTTTAAATTGTATGGCGATATGGACTCAACTCCCTCAACTCCCTATCGAGTATTATGATGCATCCATTGTTTTTAAGATTGGTTGTCTGATAGGTAAGCCGATCAAAATCGATGTCAACACTGGTAACGCTACGCGTGAAAGGTATGCAAGAATCTGTCTTGAAGTTAATTGTGGCTTACCCCTACCAAGTAGAGTCAAAATTGGAAATTGTATACAGAAAGTTCGATATGAAGTTTTGGTTCCTTATTGCTCTACTTGTGGTTGCTTAAATCATCTGAATTATTCCAAGGAGACTTGTAAAGCTGATGGTACCAAGGAGTTTATTGATGAACAGACTTTCAAGGACTTGTCTACATAGCCTTCCAAGTCTGAAGATTCAAAGGATCATCCACAAGATTCAAATCAAACAGAGTCAATTGCAGAATCAAAGTGGCAAGTAGTTGCCCGTAAAGGTAATCGGGAAAAGTTTGACAGCTCCACCATTGTTCCTTCAAATTTCGGTAAGACTTTTCTTGAACTGCCTTTGAATTTTCAAAAGCATAAACAACCAAATTTTGCCGCTGATAATAATATGAATAAGCATTTTTTCTCCTAAAAAGCAACACATGGTTCAGAAACAAAAAATAATTTAAATGTTATTTTAACAAATGTTTTAAAGTATCCAGCCCAAGAATTAGTGCTTAGCTCTAACAATAGTTTTGACATTTTTAGCCCATAAGTCCTCTTGTGCCCCTATAGAAACCCTAAGTGATCCTAACATAGAAAAATCTTTTCCTTTAGTCTAAGCCCATAGTTCTCACTCGGCCCAAAACAAAAAACTGACAGAATCAGCAAAAATTCAAAATCAAGATTTGGTTCAACTCAAAAACCCACATTTTCTTCCTCCCTCTGTATCAACCCTTTAATCTTCTCCTCTCGAAAATACAACCTCTTTTGTTTCTCCCTATAAGATGTTAGCCATCATCACACAATCGCCCATTTCTGTCTTTGAAAACCCAAAGATTTGCCACCCACCAATCTGCATCACACCTGGACTTCAACCTATCAAACTCCTTGACACATACTAATGAACCTTCTTTCCCAATGACACTTTACTCCCCACTTGCTAATTCGATTGATTTAGACATAAGCCATGCAAAAACAGTAAGCCCTACTTCTTTTATTTATTTGCCTGATTTCTCTTCTTCTTCTTCACTTACTTCTTCCCCAAATCCTGGTTTTCTCTCTAAAAATGAGCAACCCTCGAAACAATCGCGCGAGAAGCATGTCTGCTCCCCCTAGACCTGAACAACCCTCCCCAAGGCCCCCGACTCTACTTCCGAGGTCGATTTCTACGACCCATCTCCCACCTCAAAACCTTGCCCAAGTTCACCCAGAGGTTCCCATATCCATCTTCCAGATGTTTCTCCAAGCTCTTCACAATTCGCCTTCTCACCTAAGATATCTTCTTTGAAACTTGAATCTCCAACAAGGCCAAAACCGAAATTTGAATCTCCCAGACACAGTGGTGCCAAACCTCCAAACCGAGACCAAATTCTTACTCCAGGACCAGGCGAGTACATGTTCAAGTCTCTCCACTTTCATCCTCACCTTTTCACAGTTCCTGTCCAAGCCTCGATGGTCCACCTAAGCGTCGAGGCCATAAGAGGCTTAATGCTTCTAGTCAGGAGCATCTCTACTTGCGGAAAATGGCTGTAAGAGAAAACGAAATTCCTCTTCCCAACACTCAGAACCCTTAGCGAAGCACTTATGTGGTATTGATGAATCTTTAGAATTGGAATCGTCCCGAGAATCCACTCCAATCTATAACTCCTGCTTTTATGAGGATTCTGATATGGAACATTAGGGGTGCAGGAAGGGATGAGTTCTCGCCTGAGCTTAGTGGTCTTATTCATAGGTATTCACCACATATCCTAGTCTTAATGGAAACAAAAGTGTCAAACTCTAAAGCTGATAGAATAATATCCCAAATTCCATATTATGGAAAGATTGTTGCAATTTCAATATGCTATTCGAGGGGTATCTAGTTACTTTGGGATCCAAATGCTATATGTGTTCATAGCCATGCCACCTCTTCAAGGATGATCACTGCACAATCTCATGCACATGAACCAGACCCACCTTTCACTTTGACCGCGGTTTACCAATATCCACAGTCACATCTCCATGGCCAGGTATGGGAACAATTAACTTCTTTATCATCAAGTATTTCTGGACCATGGATTGTGGTTGGTGACTTTAATTGCATTTTAGAACCTCATGAGCAAATTAGCAGATTTAAACTTCCTTTTAGATCCATGTTTAAATTCAACCGGTGCTTTATTGATAGTAATTAGTATGACTTAGGTTTTGTTGGTCCTTGTCACACATGGAATAATAAAAGTTTAGGTGAAAACCATATATGTAGAAGACTTGATAGAGCCCTTGAAAATGACTCTTTGAATCAAATTTTCCATCGTACTTCCGTCCAAGTCATTCCTTCTATACATTCTGACCACTCCATATTACTTATAGACACTAATCCTACAACCAGATTTATCAAAAAAACGTTTTAAATTTGAAAATCAATGGACTGATAGATCTTATTATAAAGATATTGTTTCAAATATTTGGTTTGAGGCTAAAATTGGTTCCTTAGCATATGACTTTGCCAATAAATCATTAAAACCTTCTTATAAATCAAAAGATATGCAGAAACTTGTTTTTGGTAACATTAACACTGAAATTTCTCGATTAAAACAGCATTTTGATAATATTCAAAGTAATCTTAATTATAACTCTCTTAATTCACCTGTATTAAAGGGAGAACAAAAAATTATTAAGAAAATTTCAGAATTGGAAAAACTTAATAAACTCTATTGGATTCAGAGGGCTAAAGATAGATTTTTAAAGGAAAATGATGCTAATACATCTTATTCTCACTCCAAAGTTAAGCAGAAAAGGAGAAATAATGTTATTCAACCTCTAAAAGTTGACAATACTTGGCTTACTAACTCCAATGAGATTAAACAAGCTTTTCCTCCCATTATAAATCTCTTTTCTCCTCCTCTGACCCTTGTTCCTTTAATTTTACTGATATTCCCACAATCTCTACAGAAGAAAAAAAAATATTCTCGATAAGCCTATAACAGAAGAAGAGATTAAAGGAGTTTTATGGAAAATGGGTAATAATAAGTCCCATGGACCTGATGGTCTTAATGCTAAATTCTTTAAAACATAGTGGGATATAGTTCGTTCATCAATAAGCTCCCTTGTTAAGAGTTTCTTCCATTATGGACATCTTCTTAAAAAACTTAAATGAAACTTTCTTGATTTTAAATCCTAAGATTCCAAACCCTACTAAAATTTCCCATTATCCTCCAATTAGTCTGTTTAATACTATCTATAAGATCATCACCTCTATTATTACTAACAGACTAAAACCTTTTATCTCTCAACTCATCACTCCTTTCCAATAAGCTTTTATACATAATAGATCGATTTGTGATAATTCAACCCTAGCTGATGAACTTATATATCCATTCCATTACAAAAAGAAAAAGGGTAACACTAGTTATTTAGCTCTTAAAATTACCTATGCTAAGGCATATGATAAACTGGAATGGAACTTTATTAGGGATTGCCTATTTCTTTAGTCTCATTCTGTAAAACTACAAACTCCTTCTACAGCAGGAACAACGGATTCGTTACGAACAATCTTATTCATCATTTTTGATCTACATAAGCCAAAGCCCATAGCACTTGCGACGTCTCAGGGAAAAAAATCCTATTCCTATCTGTAGATGCCCATTTTTGTCTTGTATCCTTTAATTTGAATCAATTTGTTTCTTATTTGGCATTAGGGTCACCCATGACCATTTTGGTCATTTCTGCACCAAAGGGCATATTGGTCATTTGCACATTCAGGGGGCATTTTGGTAATTTTAAGTCCACTTTTAATTTAAATTAGCTAATTCATTTTTAGTAATTAAGATTGCATTTGAAAAAGAAACCCAAAAATATCTTAATGGGCACCTTTGGCATTTTTGCATATTTCATGGCTTAGCTTCATTTATTAATTTAGTATTGTTGCATTTTAATCATGTAGCTTAACCTCAATTTAGTTCATTGATTAATTAACCCTCAATTTAGCAATTAGTTAGACATTGCATAAGTGGAATTTGCATAATTTTGAAGATGGTGTTGGTTGAAAAAAAGCACATGGAAATGGAATTTGCATTTTGGTTTAGGTAAAGCACTTTCTTACTTTGCATATCTGATTAATTCCTTTAAATTAGTACCATAATTAGAAGACATATTAGAATTTGAGGTAATCTCATATAGCATAACACTTTGCATTACATTTTTCCCTAGTTACATGCATATTATTTACATTTAAACATTTGCATGTGCTTTGGCTACATTGAAAAGTGAAAATACAAGGCATTTGATTTACAAATTGGGCCTTTGATTTGCAAATTGATGCTCTTTTTCTTCTCCAATATTGTTGTTAAACCACCCAAGGTAGATTACATAAGCTTTTCCTAAAAAAAAAAAAACAACAAAACAACAAAGCAAAAAATACAAGTTAGAGGCAAAGCAAACAACCCAAGTAAACTCTCAACAGCGCAGTCCAAGGTAAGTGCAAATTCGATTACCTTAGGGAGATCGAACGGAAAAACTTTGTAAATGAAAGTCGATTTGAGCACAAGAATGACATGTTTTGAAGTTGGGATGAATGAGATAAGGGCCTCGTAGTCCAGGCCTCCAAAATTGCAGAAATCCTGGGCAGAAATCGCAACTTGTGGAGATTGCAAAATTGGCACCCAGGATGACTTCATTTGACAAAATGATCTTCATGGGACTTGAAGAGCACTCTACAAGCTTTCTCCAGCCTACAAGAACATACCATTTGGAGTTGAATTGAGAAAGTTATGAATTTCTGAATTTCAGGGACAAGATGGCTCACAAATAGCAAACAATTTTTTGAAATCAATATGTCCATGTTTAAGCCTCACTTCATACCAGCAAGCATTACAACACAAGAAATCTAACAGCAGGAATAATAATCAAACTTTGTCTTCGGTTTACTAAGTATAGTATTGCACACTGTTCAGCATGATAAACAAGCCTCTTAGACATTCTGTATATAACAACATCAATCAAGGCAACCTTTCAAGGCAACTTAGAAGCAAGGAAATAAAATTCCACAAGCAAGAAAGCAAGAAATCCAAAAAAATTCCAACAAAGCATTTCATGAAAATACCAAAAAAAAAACTCAAAGCATCAAGCACACTTTCTCATTCATAAATGTTTCTTGTCAATTCATCATGTTAATACTTTCCACGCATATAGTAGCATCCTCTCTTTTCCAATCATAGTCATCACATGATCATTATAACCAAAGTCAGCGAGCAGAAACAGAGGCAAGGAAATGAGACACTCACCTGATGTGGCAGCCATGGATTGGTTCTACTTAAGCCTCAAAATTTGTCCCATTAGCCAGCTCAGCAGCCCAACTTACTTGTTGAAGGAAATTCACAACGTGAGGAAGAATTAAGCCAACAAAAGTAAAATCAAAACAAGACAAAAGTGAGTAAGGAAGAAATTACCTCATGGGAAGCCTTAGAGCCAGCTGGATCCTTATCCCATTTGCTGGCTAACAAATTTAGTGGGACAAGAGACAAAATTTGTTAGAAAAAGGGGGATGGATTCATTGATCGAGGAGAGGAGGGGGAACTGAAAATGGACCCTGGAATCTCTCTTCCTTCCCTCATACGGGTTCTCTCTCCCTAGGGCTTGCTCTCTCTCTCAAACTCTCTCCCTTTCAAAACTCTCTGCTCACACTCCTCAACACACACACCCTTATTTTACGATCGGATTCTTCATTTTACACACGAAAAAAATTCCCAAATGAAGAAAGGAAACCTGTTGCCTTGAAAGAGAAAACCCTTACCCGAATTCTGCCATTGTTGCCACTCTCTGTGCTTCATTCTTGAAACTTAAATCAATTCCTATCTTCAAATTATGAGAGGGCTTTTAAGTTTTAAGGGGTGGGGAGTCCGAATTTGGTGTCATTTTGGTGAAAAGGAGTTGTTTTGAGTGAGGTATAAGGAGATTTCGAACAGAGCAGAGGATGGGTTCAAAGCTGGAGGAAGAAGAAGAAGAAACGAGGAAGAATAGAAAGAGAGGAAACCCGTACAAAAAGAAGAGCTCCTGGAGAAAAATGACACCGTATTTGTAAGTCCCTTCTTTCAATGTTTTCAATTTAATCCATGTTAATTCAATTTGATGCTATTTGAGACTGTTTATGTTCAATTATTCCAATTTGAGTGCCTTATTTGTTCCTTTCCTCAATTTAATGCCTTTTTTTTTACTTTTTGTAAATAAATGGGGTAAATTTATTTTGTTAAGCTTCAAGGTGATGAGTATGGATGAAGGTCTATGTTTTAAGGTCTTAATTTGTTAGTTTGTTGATACCTCTTGCTAAAAATGTTGTCTTTAATTGTTCATTGCATAGATTAAGCATAAAGAGGTAATAAGAGTGTTGATTGGAAGTTGTTTATGCTTGGAATCATTTGGATTCAACTTGAACTTAAGGAAATTAAGTGTTTTATTTAAAGTTTTGATTTTTGAGTTGGAAATGATTTATATGGATTTTTGATTTCTAATTGAGCTAGTTTTGGTTTGGAAAATTGAGATCTTGATTTAAAGTTAAGATTTTTCTTAAATTAAAGTTAGCTCGAAATCGGTGTGTTGAGCCATTTCGGGTTGGTTTTAATTTTGAAAAAAACCAAACTTGGAGTTAAAGATCAAAATTTTTCAAATTGAAATTAGCTTAAAAAGGAATTGATGAATCCTTGTGGATTAATTCCAATTTGAAAATTGAGATTTTGAGTTTAGAGATTTGTTTGTATGTTGATTCAATTAAGTTCTAATTTAGTTCATATATGTCCAATCATTTGCATTCTTGTTTGCTTAAAGATTCGTTTCTACGTTTGCTTTGGTCTCTGATTTAGGGTTTTGTTTGCTTTTTGATGCAATTTATCTCTCGATTTACATTATTGGTATGTAATTTGTGCTTCTTGTTTCCTGAACTTCGCTAATTGTTTTCCTTACTGTGCAGAAAGGTCCCCAGTTTGTCCGATTTGGCCCTTAAGTTTTTGTCTCTCTTTGTTTTAAGTCATTTGTTATTTGGGTTATTGGCCCAATTAGGCCTTGGTTTGTAATAATTTAGTAATTAGAGTAGAGATAGAGTAGAACCTAATTGCATGCATATCATATTTACTTGTCATTGATTATATCTGTTTGCATATCATGTCACCTTAATTCAGTTGATAACTGTAACCCTTCCGAAGAAGGGACATTCAGTGAGTGATCGAGTTTTCGGGGCCACTGAATGTCTCCGAGGATGAGACGGCTCTTCTCGGGATGCGTCGGGGCTCCGAGCATATATCCCGGGAAGTGCTTTCAATAGCCCGGGTTACGTGAGTCAACTTTAATAATTGGACTTTGCATTTATCATTTGCATACATGCATTAATCTAAAGATAGAGAAAGATAAAAAAAAAGAAAAAATCAGAAAATAAAAAGACGTAATAAAAGTGTTTTCAAAAATGTTTTCTCAAATTATGTTCTCTTATTTGATTTTCAAAATTAAGAAATTAGTAAATCAAGAGATTTCAAGGTAAGTATTTTCAAAAAGAACCTTTTTTTAAGCAACTCCAAAAGAAGATTTTGGAAAATAAAGTGTAGGTAATTCCAAAAGAAGATTTTGGAAAATAAAGAAATCCAAAAGAAGATTTTGGAAATTAATTGATCAAGTTTTTCAAAATAAAAAAAATGGTAAAAAGATTTTGTCATAGCATTTTCAAAATTTCTTCCCGGTGCGGAAGATTCAACAAGAGAACAAACAGTGAAAGAGAATCGAGACATAATTAATCGACGGTGTTCGGTCATATTCTTCGAATTCTCGACATTCTTTTTTAAAAAAATACTTTTATTTTCTCTCATAACCCTTTTAATAATAATAATTAATGATTAGGATTAAAAGCAACCATATTTTCTTTTGACCCACTAGATTTAATTAGACAAGAGATACCGTCATTTGACGGGCGACTCAGGGGTGTTAAACCTTCCCCGAGCGTAATCGATTCCCGAACCTAGATTTAGGTTGCAAGACCGGACCTTAGGTTTAGTGGGTCCATTGCCGAGCTTTGGACTTTACTTAGCTTAGGTGGCCTTTAGGTGACTAATCACACCTTAAAAAAGATTAGTGGCGACTCCTCCTTTCCAACGTCGTTTCGGCAGAGTTCCCCGGACCCGAGTGTTTCGACACTATCGCAGATATTGAATTAGCTTATTCGTGAATCTAAAGGCTTATGATTTTCCTCCAAACTAGATCAACTATATTATGCAATGTGTTTCAACTGTTTCCTTCAAGATTCTACTAAACAATGAATTTTTAGAAAAAAATATACCTACTAGGGGTATAAGATAGGTAGATCTTCTATCTCCCTAACTGTTCATACTTTGTTCTGACTTCCTCAATAAATCTCTACATAAAGCTATCTTGAACAATGCTTTTAAAGCTTTAAAAGCTTCGAGAAATGGTCCTCAAGTACCTTGTTTATGCTACACTGATGACTGTTATGTGTTCTCCAGAATTGATCCTCTAAGCTTATCTTCTTTAAAACAAACTCTCTCTAATTTTTGCAATGCTTCTGGTCAGATAATTAATTTTAATAAGTGCTCCTGGAGTTTTTCTCCTATTACAGATGAGGATACATAAATTCAAGTTTCCCACCTTTTTGGTTTTCCTCTCTCTTCAACTCTGGATAAATATTTAGGCTTACATGTCTTCTCTGGTAGAGCTCTTAATTCAATCTTCCATTACTTAGTCTTTCATATCAACTCCCTGATTCAGACATGGTATAATAGATATCTTTCATTTGCTGGTCGTTTGACTGTCATTAAAGTTGTTCTCTCAGCTATTCCTATATATACCATGTCAATTTATCTGCTTCCTAAAGGAATTAATTAAAAATATCAACACTTTGTTAAGGAAATTCTTGTGGAATAACTCTAAAGATTCAAATAAAATTCCTTATGTTAAATGGAAGATTTGTACATTACCTTATGACTTAGGTGGCCTTAATATCCAAGAACTCATTGAATTTAATCGAGCTCTAATTGCTGAAAATATTTGGAGAATTATGAAATAACCTAACAGTCTTTTAGCTAAACTTCTAAAGGACAAATACTTCCCAGACTCTGATATCCTTGCTACAACTAGAAAGGCTGGTAGCTCCACTATATGGCAAGGTATTTCTACATGTATACATCTAATTAAAAATAATCTGAAATGGTCAATAGGTAATGGTGAAAATATAAATTTCTGGAATGATACTTAGTTAAATAAGACACATGTTACTAAATTAACAAATCAGGATATACCTTCTTATATGAGAAATATCAAAGTTTGTGATTTTATTGACAGGCAAAGGAAGTGTTGGAATTTAACACCTGTGATATCCTTTCTTCCCCCTATAGTAGTTGATCAAATCATTAGTTTGCCTATCCCTATTTCACCTATGGTAGATAGAAAAGTATGGTCTTTGGAAAGCTCAGGCAATTTTTCAACTTCCTCGGTCTATAAGTCCCTTATTTCCAAATCCTCACATGCTGATAAACCCTCCTTACCTTGGTCATATATTTGGAAATCAAAAACACTTTTCCGAAGATTAAATATTTCCTTTGGCTTCTGGCAAGAAATCATTTACCAGCAACTACTTTCCTTTATAAAAAGAAAATCATCCCTCATGACTCCTGTTTCTCCTGTTCAAATGTAGAGGATATTAACCATATTATTAATAGTTGTTCTGCTTATAACCCATTAAGAAAGCTCCTGCCTCTTGTATGGGATTCTATCAAATCTCATCTAATTCTTATTATTAGAGCTTTGTCTATTTCGGGTACTTTTGTACCTTTGGGCACTAAATGGATTCCTTAAAAAGAATGGTTTGGTTATATAATGGTTGTTTAGGAATGATGTTTTGTTTAATAATGCTTTGTTGTAACTCGGATATCCCAAACCATAATCTAGCAAATTAATCATGCAAGCGAAAGCAATTAAAACAATAAATCATCCACACAAGAAACAAGAATTTACGTGGTTCGGCACTGAACTTGCCTTCGCCACGGAGGAGAAGAGAAATCCACTAGTTATAGAAAATTACATCACACATAATTTATCAATAACTCTCAAACAATCTCTCAACCCAATCTAACAATCAATCATAAAACAAACCCAACCAATCTTTGAGCACTTTCGCTCGGTCTCTACAAAGCAATTAGGGGTGTAATTCGGTCGAGCCGAGCCGAGTAGTGCTAAGCTCGAGCTTGGCTCGTCGCGAAAATACAAGGCTCGAAACTCTGCTCGACTTCGGCCGAGCCTTATTTTGGAGGCTCGAGCTCGACTCGAGTCTGAGCTCGAGCCTATAACGAACTGTTCGATAAGACTCGATAGAGAGTCAAAATTCCAATTTTCCTGTTGCTTTCAAATGTATCATCAAACTTGCAAACCAATAAAAAAAACAACAATTACAAACATCCAAGTTCAAACATTCAAGTTCAACAACAACAATAACAAATACAAACAAATATTACACAACCAAACAATTCATAACTCTGTTGTGGTAATTTATTGGACCCTTGTCTGAGGAATCAAAGAAACAAGTGAAATTTCTCAGTTTCAACTTTCAACGAGAAAAAAAGGGGGAAATTAAATATTGAAACTAATTTGATGGATAGAATAGAAAGCAAGCACTAATTTGATGCAGAAGTGAATATCAAATTGTTACTATCAATTTGGAAACCCCACACCATAATCTATACTTTGCTTTCTTGATTTGTCATGTCTATATCAGAAATGTCAGCTTACAATACAAAGAAGATGGATGATGCTGTCTTCTCACTTAAATTCTTCTTCAAGGACTAGGCTTCCTTTAGTAACTTTACTATACACAACTCTTTATAATCCAAAAAGAAAAAAAAAAGAAAAAGAAAACTCTCAAAAACAAAGATAAGAGAAGGAAGAAAACCAATCAATACCAACCCAAAGTAAATAAAAAAAAAATTTAAAAGTTAGGGTTCATACCGATTTTGGGGATTTTGATTTGGGGGGTTGTTTCTTAAAATCGACTACGGGGTTTTGTTCAGGTGGTTAAGGAAAACTTGGCGCCGGAATCGGGTAGCTTTTCACCGGCCATATCCGCCGGAATATCTATTATTGGTTTCGGGTTTTTAGGGGTTTGGCTATTGATAGTGTTTTGGAGCTTTTATGGTAGGGATTGAGAAAGGAGAAGAGAGAGGAAGACTTTGTGGCGTTTTGGGGGTTTGGTTACGGTGGAAATGGCAAGGGGAAGTGTGGCGGTGCTGGCTAGGGTTTAGGGTGGAGAGGGGAACTGGTAGAGAAGAAGAAGAAGAAAAGGGGAACTAAATTAATGAATTAGGTTTTTAAGACCATTTATTACAATTAAAAATTTATCCCTTATATTAAAAATCTGTAAGTTATGTGTGAAAGGTTAATATAGTAAATAAACTATAAATATATTATATTTATAATAATATTAGAGAAGGCTCGTTTAGGCTCGACGAGCCTACGAGCCGAGTATTAAAATACTCAAGCTCAACTCGTTGAACTTGGGCTCGAGCTCGAGCTCGGCTCGAATTTTCTGAGCCGAACTCGAATTTTTCTCGAGTCGAGCCCGAATAGCTCACGAACTGTACTGTATCGCTTACACCCCTAAAAGCAATCATCACATCAGCCAAACCAAACAATCACACACACCCATGAGGACCATCCTTTTGTGCTATGGGGTGTCTCCACCCAAATATAATCCTTAGACTACATCTTTTCTCCAAGCATACAAAAATACTATTGACAAACTCTCTATTTATACTAGCAAAAACTTAGCCTCCAAGAATTCCTTTCCTACTAGAATTCTTGTTTACCAAGTCTTTTTGTCTGTCGAAACGTTCGGGTCCAGGGAACCCTGTCGAGACGACATTGGAAAGGAGGAGTCGCCACTAATTTTTTTAAAGGTGTGATTAGTCACCTAAAGGCTACCTAAACTAAGTAAGGTCCAAAGCTCGACAATGGACCTACTAAACCTAAGGTTCGGTCTTACAACCTAAATCTAGGTTCGGGAGTCGATTACGCTCGGGGAAGGATTAGCACCCCCGAGTCGCCCGTCAAGTGACGGTACCTCTAGTCTAACTAGATCTACTAGTCGAAAAGAAAAGTTTATTGCTTTTAATCCTAATCTTGATTATTAAAAGGGTTATAAAAAGAAAATAAAACCATTTTTTGGAACCGATGTCGAGTATTTGAAGAATATAGTCGAACACTGTTGATTAATTCTATCACGATTCTCTTTCACTGTTTGCTCTCTTGTTGATCCTTTTCTCTTCGAAAAGGAAATTTTGAAAATGCTGTGACAAAATCTTTTTACCATTTTTGATTTTTCTAAAAAAACTTGACCAATTGTATTAATTTCCAAAATCTTCTTATGGGAACTAGCTTATTTTCCAAAATCTTCTTTTGGATTTGCTTAAGAAAAGGTTCTTTTTTGAAAATGCTTACCTCGAAATCTCTTGATTTACTAATTTCTTAATTTTGAAAATCAAATAAGAGAGCATGATTTGAAAAACATTTTTTGAAAACACTTTTATTACCTCTTTTATTCTTCTACTTTTTTTTATTTTGATCTTTTTCTATCTCTATATCAATGCATGTATGCAAATGATGAATGCAAAGTCCAATTATTAAAGCTAACTCGCGTAACCCGAGTTTTTGAAAGCACTTCCCGGGATATATGCTCGGAGCCCCGATGCATCCCGAGAAGAGCCGTCTCATCCTCGGAGACATTCAGTGGCCCCGAAAACTCGACCACTCACTAAATGCCCCTTCTTCGGAGGGGTTACGGTTATTAACAGAATTTAAAGGTGGTATGAAATGCGAACAGATATAATCAATGGCAGATAAATATGATATGCATGCAACTAAATTCTACTAGTACTACTCTAAATTACCAAATTATTACAAACCAAGGCCAAACCGGGCCAATTAATGAATTGACGATAATTAAAGAGACATAAAAACTTATGGGCTGAACTGGGCATACTGGGGACCTTTCTGCACACTTAAAGAACACGATCAGTGAAGTTCAGGAAACAAACAACTCAATTCACACCTCAACAATGCAAGTCAAAGATCTAAATTTACCAAGTAGCAACCATAATTCCAAAATAAGAGCTAAGATAATCATGGGACTAATTCAAGCTTTAAGCAAACAAGCATCCAAATCATAAGCCATATTGAAGTTCAATAAAATCACCTTAAAGGAAACTAGCTCTTAATCCCCAAAAATCTCAATTCTCAATTTAGGATTAACTCCCAAGAATTTGTTAATTTCCTTTTAAATTAATCTTCATTTAAGAATCTAGGACCTTTACTCCAAGTTTAATTTCCTTAGAATTAAAAGTAGCCCAAAGTGTCTTACATATCATCTTTAAGCTAATTTTAATTTTGAGAAAATCTTCACTTTAAGTTAAGACCTCATTTCTAAATCAAGATTAGCTTAATTGGAAATCAAAAATTTAGGATCCAACATCTTCAAGAACATTTTTTACCACAAATGAACAAATCTCACTTAATTGGTTCGAAGACTCAACTTGCAAACAAAATCTTTATCAAAAGCTCCCATTTTCAAATCAAAATTGCTTCTTAAATTTCATTTTTAAATTCAGTAAACAAGCATTTTCAATCATAGATCTCCAATTCCAAAACAAAGGTAATTCAACCAAAGATTCATGAAGCTTAATTAACATAAAGATTAATTTCAAGTTGATTTAAACATAAAAATCCAAGTTTTGACATTACATACTTAAATTAATCAAAAGACACAACCTTTAAACCATAAATATCCAAAAATCATGCATTTACAAATCAAAATAGCAAACATATCAAACAACATCAACCAATCAAATTAAAATCCAAAGGAGATTATTAAACCTAAGCTCTAATTGTCTTTTAGTCTTTTCATTACATTATGACCAATAAAAATCTTAGCTTTAGCATGGAAACATCAATTTAAGTTTTTTAAAACCTAATTTCTTTATCAAGACAACCATTAAAGCATAAAAAGATAATCATAAATCAAATCCATCATACTTATTTAACTAAAAATCATACCTTTTCAAAAAAAGCAAATAAACTTTGAGCACAATCAACATTTAAATCAACAAAAAACAACTTAAAATTAAATCAACCATGTACTAACATAAACATGTCATCATTTAACAATAATACCCATTTATTCCATTAATCTGGAGAAATCAAAGCAAAAAAACAAAAAATAACACATATTCCCAAAGAAATAAAGCTCAAATCATATCAAAATGCTAACTTTAAGGACTTAATTGAAACAGAATCGAAATTCATACCTGCAATTCGGTATTTGGCCTGGAGGTTTACCAAAAACGACGTCACTTTTAGTCGTTTAAGTCTGGACTATAAAAGCCACTCTTTCCTTCTTCCTCTTCAGATCTCTCTTGCCCGAATAACCCTAGCCGCCGCCTGCAACTCTGCCAGGAAACGCACTGCCGCGTCGGAGCTTGAAGCCTTCACCGTTCGCCTTCAAACTTTCTGGATATGACCATCATCATCCTCTGAGTTCGAATCTGAGGGTGTTTTGGCGAACCCATGGTTGAAACACCGTGAAATCTTGGTCAACAATCGATTCGAAGCCCTCCTCGATCTCTTTCCTCAGCCGACGGATGGATCTCAAACTTTGGTATCTTCTTCTTCGGCCCACTCTCCTCACCTCTCTGTAAGTATTTCTTGGTTCTTGATTCAAAATCTAAAGAAAGCTAGGATTTTTGAATGAGCCTCTCAATTTCTCTTTCTTAGAAATTATCTATGTGGGAAGAGTGTGTTCATTCGAGTGGGATGCTGATATTCTTTTTGTATTTTCAGTGTGTGTGTGTGTGTGTGGAGGAAAAGGGAAGATGAGAAAGAGAAAAAAAATGGAGGCTCTGTATGGGAAGGAAACTGTGTTCGGGGTATCTTTTTAGTGAGAGTTCCTTTTGTGTCTGATCTTGGGGAGAGCAGAAGAAGGGAGAAGAGCAAGAGAAGATGAGTGTCCCACAGAGAGATCCAATCCTCTCAGGTAAAAATTCCCCCTTGATAGGAAGCCCTTTTTTTCTTGATAAGAATTCCCCTTCGCTAGCTGTATTATCACATTTCTTCCGCTAACAAAATTCTTTGTCTTTTTCCCCAGGTTCCATTCACTAACCAGTCTTAGGTGACAGCACATCAGGTAGGGGACGACACCGTTTGCATCTTCTCCTTCCTCATCTTTGTCAGTTTTTGTTTCCTTAATTCGCCTCTCACGTGTGAGTTTCTCCTGTACAGGTTGCTGAGCTGGCATCTCAACTTTGGAGATCAAGTGGAAAATTACCATACTCTTTTCGAGTATAGGTGCCTCAATAGCAGGTAAATTTATTTTTGGACTCTGTAATTAGCTGCAGAATTGGACTTAAATGTGATAGGTTAGGAATGCTTTTCTGAATTTATCTTTTCACTTGTTGAGTAAGTGTTTGAACCCTTTATTGTAAATTGGACTGAGAATTTTGCTGTGAATTCGATTAAGCATTGATCCATGTACTGATCTTGAACTTAGTCTCTTGCCTAGAAAACTCATTTCCCTATGCTTACATTGCCTTTATGGTTGTTTTGTATATGCTTAATCTTTATTGAGTATGAAACCTGAAATCCTTCATTAAGTGTAAACTCTGACTTTTTATGCATGGGGCTTCAACCTTGTCTTCTTGTTTGCAATCCTTGTTTATTTTCCTTGTGCCTGAAGCCACTGACAGTTTGATGAATCGAATTACGACTTCCTTTGTGACTGTATTGGATCATTCTTGTTATTTTCAATACTAGTTTTTACTAATCCCCATGATTGTGTCTTGTGCATGCTGACTTGCTGGACTGGAAACAATGGAGCCTTTGGAATTGTCAACCTGAAGCTTGGAGTCTATGAGAACCTGGTGGCAGCTGGGACAGCAAGGTGAGCTTCTCTCTGATCTTGTTCTTAGTAATTTTTTTTGGCTCTACTTGTAACTGTTATGTAGATGGTTGTGATTCCAATTTCAGCCCCAAAACATTGTTGCCAGGTTATGTGTTCATCAATAGCTTGCTTTCATCCTGTCAAGCCCAAGAAATGAGTCCACTGTATTCACCAAGTGTTGCTACATGCCATCCTTTTGACCTCTCTTAACCTGCTTGTCTTTTGCAGTAAGTTTGACATCTGTGGATCTTCAATCCTGCATCCAACTTGGCTAGGTTCTATCTTGACCTCAATTCCTGCCTGCTTCAACGTGGTGCTGCCCTTTGATGGTATGAATTTGGCATACTTTGAGCTACTACTTAAGTGTCGGATACTGTGGCAAGGACATGTAGCTACTGGTTGTTTTCCTTCACTTTCATTATTGCAGCCAAGTTAGTTTTGCAATTATAAATTCCGTGACTATCATTGTTTTGAATGCAGGGGAAACCTTAATGTGCACCAAATCCAATCTTGCTACAAGAAAAGAAGGAAAGCAGGAGCAAGGCACCTGGTACTTCAAGAAATGCAAAACATTCCCTTATACATGTCATTTGGTGCCAAAAAAAGAATTGCCAATGTAGAGTGAAACCATCATTTTTTTGTATTTTTGTAATATATATGTAAACTTTAGCAAATAGATATAAAATGAAATGCAATAATAAAGTCAAAAACTTTTTCTTTTCTTTTTATTTAACTCCCAATTTTCATATGTATAAACCTGAATTTCCTATAGTAACTATGCTAACAATGAAAACTACTTGCTTACCTAAATGCCCTATCCTCATTCTATTTATGTACCATTCGACTAATTCCTAAATTAGGAACTAATTAATCAATGGACCAAGTTAAACCTAAGCTCCATGATTAAAACCCACAATGTTGTAATGCTGAATGAAGCCATCACATAGAATGTGCAGAAATGCCAAGTGTTCCTCCTATGACTTTTAATTAACTAATCTAAATTAAAAGCGTATTTGAAATGACCAAAATGCCCCTGGATGTGCAAATGACCAAAATGCCCCTGGACATGCAAAATGACCAAAAGAAGTAAATTGATTTAAACTAAAGGATACAAGACAAAAAAAAATGGGTGTCTACATTGTCCACCAAGCAATAGCCCAAAAAATCCCAATCCTTATCTCACTAAGATTTGAGTCAAAATCCTAACAATCTCCACCTTGACTCAAATTCCATCAAATCTTCAATCTTCAATCAATCTTCAAGGACATGCTTGGCTCCACCTTTAACAAAAGTCTACCATTCTTCAAGCAATCTTCTCTTGTGTGTCTTCATCTTCACTGCATCATCTTTAACTTTAATTCCGAATCCAATCTTGCTTTTAATCCAAATCTGATTTGAAAAGCCAACATGCAATCTTCAAAACAATCATCAAGTAGTGAAATTTGACAATCTCCATAACAACAAACCTGACGATCCATATCACAAGTTTGGGCTACCGGCAACCTCTAATCCATCCAACCTGAGCTCTAATACTAATTGTTGTAACCCGGATATCCCAAACCATAATCTAGCAAATTAATCATGCAAGCGGAAACAACTAAAACAATAAAAATCATCCACACAAGAAACAAGAATTTACGTGGTTCGGCCTTGAACTTGCCTACGTCCACGGAGAAGAAGAGAAATCCACTAGTTATAGAAAATTACATCACACATAATTATCACTAACTCTCGCTCAATCTCTCAACCCAATCTAACAATCAATCATAAAACAAACCAAACCAATCTTTGAGCACTCTCGCTCAGTCTCTACAAAGCAATCATCACATCAACCAAACCAAACAATCAGACACACCCATGAGAACCATCCTTTTGTCCTATGGGGTGTCTCCACCCAAATCTAACCCTTAGACTACATCTTTTCTCCAAGCATACAAAAACCCTATTGACAAACTCTTTATTTATACTAGCACAAACTTAGCCTCCAAGAATCACTTTCCTACTAGGATTCTTGTTTACCAAGTCTTTTTGTCCACTAAGCAATAGGCCTAAAAAATCTAAATTCTTATTTAACTAAGATTTGAGTCAAAATCCTAACATGCTTCTTTCTCTGAACAAGAATTTAAAAGGAAATCTCTTTATCTCTTACTACCTTTTGCTTCTGAAAATGCATGTGCTTCAAAGATGTTTTCGAAAAATATTAACCTCTATATTTCCTGGATTCCTCCACCCTTTAATATCTTTAAACTTAATTGTGATGGTTCTTCATACGGTAATCCTGGTCCATCAGGTTGTTGTGGAATTTTAAGGAATTCAAATGGTGATATGCTGTCAGCTTTTTCTATTTACCTGGGCATAACTACTAACATTGTTGCAAAGTTTCAGGCTATTAAGCATGGATTGTTAATGGCACAAGAGAAAGGAATTTCTAGAATTATAGTGGAATCCGACTCTCTTGTTTCTTTATTGATACTTAGGGAAGGGTAGCTGGTTCCCACTCATCTCGAGAGTCTCAGGAGTGGTGTGATCAAGCTTATGGATGACTTCTTAGAGATCAGTCTCAATTTTGTATACAGAGAAGCCAACGTAGTTGTGGAGTATCTAGGAAATATAGCTTCTAGTACTAAGTTATCTCATGTATACTCTTCTAATTTTCCATTTATTACTCATCTGCTTCAGTTTGATGTTTCACGAAGAGGAGTTTTAAGAAGAGTATCTTGACAATCGTTAAATATGTTTGATGTTTCACGAAGAGGAGTTTTAAGAAGAGTATCTTGACAATCGTTAAATATGTTTTAGTTTTATGTTTTTGGTAGTATAGAAGAAGAAGAAGAAGAAAGAATCTAACGGCACATTTTTGATACTTCAATAATTTTTTACCCCTAATAATTGGTGACGTTGATCGACTTCAAGTATCTATATATAAAAGCAATGTACAAAGGCCAAATGCTTGACAATTGTCGAGCTTTTTTTTGGAAATACGGAGCCATCTCGTTGGGAGATTGTTGGCCATTTGGTTATTTTGTTATTTATACAAGCTTCTAAGGGTATTTTTGACACTTCAATTATTTTTTACCCCTAATAATGGGTCCACCTTCCACCATAGTTTCGATATTCACTCATACATACCCCCTGAAACCGCGTACGGAGATCATTGATATGAATTCAAGTATATTTACTCTCCCAGAACATTGGGATCCCATATCCGATTCCATGAAAGTTAGTGTCAAATTTAATTATATAAAATGAAAAAATTAAGATTAAAAAAGAATAAATTTGAAACAAATACAATAAATAAACAAGTTTTAACCTACTTTTTTTTTTATCAAATTTGACTTTGAATATAAAAAAATTTTAATATATCATTCTAAAACTGAGTATTTCGTGAGCTTTTGTCTCAATTTTTATGTTAGTTAAACTTTATTATAAGAAATTTCACTATTAAAAAAAAATTACATGATATACATTATTACAACTCCCTTAATTTGTAACATCAAATTTTCAATCTATATATCATGTTTACGTTTCTGCATCACATAGCGTGACGTATCCCAATCCCAGTAACTATACAGTCTTCACTCAAAATATTTTTTTGAGTTGCTGGTGGGATCGTGCTCCCACCACATCTTATCTCTCTTTTTTTCTAATTTTTTCCAAAATAAAAATTTCTATTTATATAATTTTTTATTTAGAAAATTTTTTTTCATTATTTATTTTTCATTATATATACTATATATTATTTTTAGTGGCTAAGGAAATTACTTAAAGGTCAAATTGAAGATTAATATTGTGCCTCCTTTTGACTTTTTTTGCTTTTTTCGCACTTTTTGGGTGACTAAAAAGGCCCTCGATGAATTTCCTCACTTACTTTACCTGCTGCCCTTTTTTGTAATTTACTATTTTTATATTTATGATTATGTGTGTTTTAATTACATATTAATTGTGTGTGGATATTAGGATTTACCGGTTCAACTCCCCTACCAGAATTCCAAAGGATTGGTGCTATAAATGTATCTGCAATAATGGTTGATTCATGGGTAAACTATTGACATTCCAGTTCTTTTTTTCTTTCGTCTTCATTTCTATTTGGGTGGGTTTCTTCTTCCCTAACATTTCTCTGAATTGGTTTCACATAGACTCCGTTTTGTTTCCTAAAATTTCCAGGTGGACGGTGATAAGATCCTTCCATTTAATTTAGCAGCACCTTAGGATGGCATAACCTAAAGTGGGGAGCTTTCACTTCTCACTACAACATTTTGAGGTAAATCTGGATTTATTTGTTGATTATATTATTTATACTTAAATTTAACATTTCCTTATTCCTCTTTTATTTTACAAAAAGTTATTTTTTTATTTATCATTAGACTTCCTTTTTATTGAGGTTTCTATTAGTTGCTTATGTTTAGTATATTTCAACATTTCCAAAAGCACAGTTAGCCAATGCTAAGTACAATCATTTTGTGATGCATTGTGTAAATTACATATGCTCCTACAAATGCTCTCGACTAATTTAATTTTCCTACGACAACTGTACATGCTCCTTAACTACAAAAAATTAGGCCTTCCTTATGCAGAAGCCAAATTCTACCACCTACCCAAGTTCATTAATTTAACAATTACAATCAAGATTAAAAAATGACCGTAGCGTACTATGTTTTTTTAGATAATTAACATACATATCAAACAACAATTAATATTAGTTTTATTTTGATGAATTATCTAGAGATGGAGGAGTAGAATATTAGCTTTATTTTGATGAATTACCTAGAGATGAAGTAGAATTTAGGTAATGTATTTTTAGAATGAAAGAGAGGTCATGTGTTTTACTTTATATATGCGAATTATTTATTTGGATGTATGAGTTTCTCCTAACTGATTAACTTACAGCCAATACACTATCTTCTTATTAACCGACTTAAACAACTACAAAAAATATAGCCCTAATAAGAAGATGACTGCAACGCAAGTGCAAACCACCCTGCTTGTTAAGATTATTAATATTACATACCTTAATTAATTGAGACCAAAATAAAAGAACAACAATAAACCCACAGCAGAGCGCGGGCTGTAGTTTTCTAGCATATATATATAATACATTGGGTCTTAATGGATCTTATGAAGCTATTTGGGCCTTTGAACTAGATTTATATGTGCTCAAAGCACATTTGATATAAGAGAAATTAAAATGTTTTTTTTAAACGTTTACAGTTTCACCAAATGTATATATGGTATATCTAGCTTGCAATGCTATGTTTGTGATTCATCATGCATGTGACATTTTTCTTTCTTATCTTTTAAATTTCAGTAGAAAAATCAAAATGACTGAAGTTTTGGATATTACAATATTATTTTATAATTATAATAATGACTACACATTCAAGAAGATGAATATCGCAATCAAGATTGTTAGACCTAACTTTGGTGATAGTAACCTTACTAATTTGACGTACATAAGTAGGTGCGGTGCCTAATGATTTGTCAGTCCAATTGGGGCTTAATTGAATTAAACCTCATGTTTACAATTTATTTTTGTTCGTTCAAAATTGGAATCTATCTCAAACGATAGAACAATAAGCACCATGCATTGCCCCTCTTTTTGAGGACCAATATCTAATTGTGATTTTGACAAAAGTCCAAAAAGGGGAAAAAAAAACTTTTTTTGGCACAAGGAAAAAAAACTTTTTACCACTTAATTAATAATCATTTGAGATTTTTTGAAAGATAAATAACATTTTAGTTTTTAATTACGTATTGTGCTTGCAATTTGGAAAAGGTCTTGAAGAAAGTACTTTTAAAAATTATGGTCGAAAATTGTACTTAGTATTTGATATGAACGTGAAAAAGTGTGGAAAAATAAAATGACATAAAAGGATAGAGTTTTGCTAGGCGCCCCGCATATTTGTCACACACAGGTTTTCTTCCTGACGTGTCTATCACACGTCAGACCACATGTTTTTATTTTATTGGTCCCAACACATCCTTTACAAATCTTAATTTTTCTAACCTTTAAAATAAAATTTTAATTTTAATTTGGCCTAAACTTAGTGAATTAGTTATATATTTTATTTCTAAAATCCTATAGCAACAAATTATTAATCATGGAATTTACCATTAAAATAAAAATAAAATTTTAATTTGCGGCTAAACTTAGTGAAGTTAGTTTTGTATTTTATTTCTAAAACCCTATAACAATAAATTATTAATTTTAAAATTTACCCTTAAAATGAAAATAAAATTTTAATTTGAGACTAAACTTAGTGAAATTAGTTTTATATTTTATTTCTAAAACTCTATAATAAAAAAACCTTTAATTTCATAATTCACTCTTAAAAATCAAATTTCTTTTATTAAGATAAACTTAATAAAAACTAAAGAGAATAAAAATAGAAAAAAAAAAGAGAAGACACGTCGGGGGAGACTTGGGGGGAGACTTTGGAGGGGCATGGCGAATTATTCAAAAGGATATAAACTTAAAAGGAAAGATAAAAATGTTTTGTGTGATTTTTAATCATTTAATGCTTAAAATCACTTTTGAAACGCAAAAACACCTAAATAATAACTTTTTAGGCTGGGTTAGCTTTTACGGTCAAAACTAACTTTCGATACAAACCATAAATTCTTTAATACTACATTTGAGCTGAAAATCAATTTTTTTTTTTACCTCCAAACACAATCAGTCAAACCAAATCTAAATATGCTACTTAATTGATCATGGGCCTAAGTCAAGAATCCATATATAGGAAGCCTTCTTGGGCCCGGTAGCACGTTTCTGATCCAATTCTGCAACTGGCTTCGTAACATTTCCGAACCATTTGAATTTCAAAACCATACATGTCTAAGCTCTATCGTCGTTTGGTTTGAATTAAGCTCCTCCTTGCTCCTCCCCGTTACTTTTACTTATGTGCCATTAGAAAGAACATATTTACTTGCTTTCTTAATTAACTAATGCTTTTGGTGAATGGGACACAAAAGATTAGGCAGAGAATTTTTATTGGTCTTTGGTTGATGGATCTTCTCTTATATAAATAAATTTCTCTTATATAAATAAATTAAAGAAAATTATTCAATATATCGTCAATGGAGTTTATCAGACTACACGTGTGGGTCAAGGGTGACATGTGTCCCCTTAGGGACTAAATTGAAATATTAAAAATCTAAGAAAAATTATACAATATACTGTTAGTGTAGTTTAGCAGACTACACATGCGAGGGTTAAGGGTTGACATGTATCCTTCTTGATGTGTTTGGATTGAGGGACCAGTAAGGGACGGATAGGACGGGATGGGATGGGAGGTCCTTTTAGTTAGTGACCCATGTTTGGATTGGAAATTAGATTTGGTCCATGGGTTTTGGAGGATCAATTTTGGTCCTTCTTGATCCATATAAGTCCACCTTTTTTGGTACTCCAATTTGGAGTACCAACAAGAACCAACAAAGTTTTTATTTATTAAATGTTAAGTGATCCCTCATGTTCCTTACTTTTTATATTTTAAACAATCCAAACAAGGATTGGTCCTTCCCATTCCTTTCCTTTAAAAAACCCTCCTTTCCCATCCTATCATGTCCTATACTGATCCTTCAAAAAGTAAATCCAAACACACTGTTAGTGAATAGTTTGAATTTTAGAATCAAAATCAAATCAAAAAATGAACATGTCAACTACTCAACTCGTTTGTGGAATTCAAAATTCACACTGTCACTGTATCAAATAATTATCCAAAATCTAATTGGATTTATATATGATACATCGTCAGTGGAGTTTAGTAGACTGCACAAGCGGGTCTTGAAGGGTGACATGTGTCTCCTAGGGACTAGATTGAAATATTTAAAATTTAATTAATAAAAAAAATGGACATGTGTCAACTCCACAGCCCGCTTGTGGAGTCCAAAATTTACACCGCCAGTGTATCAAATAATTACCCAATCTAATTAATTCTAGAGTACTTGTCAACCTTTGAACCCGCTTATGAAGTCCAAAAACTATACTGATTGGTATATCAAATAATAACTCATATAAATTAATAAAAGACACTGTTATAGAAGTAACATACACCAAAATTTTGTAGCCGGGAAGACTTTAACACTTACAGCACTTGCGGGAACAAAAAGAAAAAAGAATCACCCAGCAAAGGGTACTGAGGGTAGCACATCTAGTACGTAATGCTAAAAAGTAAAAGAGGATCAGTATGTCACAACATGTTACAAGACGGACTACATTTTCTGTCTTAGTGATAACTCACTCCTTCTCCAGTCACGACCTGACCAATGCGATAGGCAGTGTAAACACCATTTTCATCTTCAAGAATTCTACGAGATGCCTCCTGACTCACAACAAGAACCATGCCAATGCCCATATTAAAAGTCCGCCTCATTTCAGAATCTTCAATATTTCGGCCTACATACGTAGCAATCATTACAAATAAATGAATATTTAACAAGTCTAGGCAATCAACAAAACTGAAAATACACATTGAAGAGATTCAAACACTTGTTACCTGTTGTATCCATTTGAACACAGCTGGCAATTCCCAAGAATCCTTGTAAATGACAGATTTTGCGAGTCCCAATTGTACAAGTCTGTGAACATAAAAGCTTCCAAATTTTAGGAAATCATCTATGACACTGATTAGATAATACAGGGGACTTAAAATTTAGATTTTGTACCTCTCCACCCAATAGAGTGCAGTCAGATTGTTGACAACCATCTACAATGCCTTTTATAACCTAACGAACAAGAAAACAGAAAAGTATATATCATTACTAATGCAAGTATGCCAATAAGATGTAATCCATGCTCAAAGTTACCGAATTATATAAAACAATAGTATTGTGATCAACGTCAAGGTGACTTGTTGCAAAATAATCAAGGAAAAATAATGGCTTCGCTCCAGAAGTAACAATGTCATTGGCACTCATTGCAACCTGCAATGTAATTTGATTAGGACAACAACAGTAATATACAGAATAAAATGCATATGAATATGAAAAGGCTTGCTTCAAAGCTTACAAGATCAATCCCAATAGTTTCATGGATTCCAGTCTCAAATGCTAGCTTGAGTTTCGTTCCCACACCATCCGTACCAGCAACAAGGTAAGAATCACCTGTCATCAACCAAAAGTTTATCAACAAACACATAGACGCAAAAGTGAATTAGATTTTCTAAAAGGAACAAGACAAGCAGAAAGGTTCTATGAACATCTAATATTTACAGTAGTGTACCATTTGCATGTTCTACATAATGAGAAAAACTAACAAAACTTGTTGAGCATGACACAATTGCTTGGCGCCCGACCACTTCCAAACCTGGCGACCGACCACTTCCATAGCGCCCGACCACTTCCAAACCTGACGACCGACCACTTCCATATCGCGGCGCTCGACCACTTGTGACCACAAGGAACCTGATCAATAAAGTCATCCGGCCCAAATTAGCTTCAAGGCCTAAAAGCCCATCGCCAACCAGCTGGCACCCCACACGTGACCTCCAAACGTACGACCTCACACGTGACCTCCAACGGACACCTCCACATGTGACATCGCGCGTGCGACCCGTACAAGGAGGCCCTATATATACCCACAACTCTCAAGGCTGAAGGAGGTTACACACTTTCTCTCTACTCTTTACACTTTTGTCTCTACATTCTCTAAAACCCTAAACCCCAAAACCAGATCTAAATCTAGATCTCTGACTTAGGCATCAGAGTTCAAACGGGGGACCCCAGCCCCGTCGCTCCTAACGCCTCTTTCTTTGTGTTCTCAGGCTACATTGGAAGCTCCTCTCCACCGTCAGTGGACCGGCGACTTGGTGCCTGCAACAATTGGCGCCGTCTGTGGGAATCGAAATTTTTTTTCTCTTTACACAAAGCGAGTAGCCATGTCGTCCTCTCCAACACATGACGAGATCCCACCCGGAAAGGAGCATCCGGCCAAAAACGCAAGCGAGTCAGCCGCAAAAAAGTCTATTTTTCAAGAAACACCTATCAGATCTACATCTTAGACCATGGCACCACCGCCACCACCGGGCCTTACACCAAATGACGTACAACAACAAACGCCAAATAACTTGTCGCCTAGTGGACTCCCGACGCTTTCAGGACAGGGGACGCAGCACATGTTCGGCTATATGCCATACTATTGTCCGACGCCACTCAACTTCCATGGCCCCTCCTCTTCCACAAACCCTCAACACCTAACCTTCCTACCTCCGGCAGGGGGGCAAGATGGGAATACTGAGCTAGTGAAAGCCCTAATGGCCCAGATCCAACTAGATCGTCAGGAGGCCAAGGAGAGAGAGCGTCGAGACGAGGCTAGAATGGTCGCCTTAGAGAGAGCATTGTTGCAGGCGAACACCAACAATCAACCTAACAACAACGGGGGCGCCCGACGCGTGGAGCGAAGAGTCTCTTTGGGGGATAGCTCACGTGATCCACCGCTAAGTATGGAAGATCCGTCACTACCAAGCAACCCAGAATATTACGAAGGAGATGATCCGTCTTACTACTCCTCCCAAGATCCTACCTATTTCCCGCCAGACACCCCCACACACGATCGGGCATATGAGATCGACGGGGCGCCTACCAACTCATCACAGGTAGAACGCGCTTTGCGTCGATCGACTAGAGATCAAGTCACCCAAAATCAGACCCCGGTCACCCAAGCTCCAACTCCCGTCGAACGACAACCTCAGACCCAAGCCACGATGGAAAATCAGATAGAGGAGTTGAGAGAACAACTTCGTCGCGAAATGGACGAACGCCTCAACCGGCAAAGGGTGGTGACCGCCGAAGAAACTATCCAAATGATGGATAGAGTCACCACCCCGCTCTCGCTGGTAATCATGCAAGCTGTAGTCCCATCAGGCACAAAGCTACCCAAAATCAAGTATGATGGATCAGGCGATCCTCATGAACACTTGAGCCAATTCAAAGAACTTATGCTTTTGCAAAACCTCTCAGAAGATGTCATGTGCCGCATTTTCCCAACAACCCTAATAGAAGCGGCCAGAGCTTGGTTCTATAGGATAAGGCCGAGTGGTTCCATTATCAATTTCACAATGCTATGTCAAGCCTTCCTCTCCAACTTCCACAGTCGAACAAGGATTGGGAAAACAATTGATGATTTGTTCTGCATCAAGCAGGGGATGAATGAAAGCATAGAAGCCTTTACAAAGCGTTTCTCAGACGCTTGCCTGGAAGCGGATGATGTAACTGATAAGGAAGCAATCAGAGCCTATATGGAAGGAGTGAGACGAAAAGCTATTCTTGGACCTACACAGACAAAAGCCGAAGAGGTTAAAACAGGTGTTCGATGAGGCTCAAATATATATCCAAGCTGAGAAACAAATGAAGTTGAAAAACGCCCCCTTCAGGACTGGGGGGCAGGTGTCGAACGACGATAGGCCAAGAGAGAGACAAAGGAGCAGATCCCCTAACCGTCGACCGACATTTAACCAAAGAAGGGATAGGGGAAAAAGGTTGTACCAGGGTGATAACTCCTTCCAAGAGAGATCATATGCCAAGCTAATGTATAACAACTACACCCCTCTGAGCGCCACACCAACGACCGTCCTACATGCAATTTCCAATAGTAGGACAGTTGACAAAGTTCAATGGCCCCGACCAATTCTCAATCATGAGCGCTACAGAAACTCGGGACAGAAGTGTGAATTTCATCAATCTTGGGGGCATGACACAGATAATTGCATTAATCTGAAAAACACAATTGAAGAACTGATAAGGAAAGGGTATTTGAAGGACTACATTGTGAAAAGGGAGACCCTCGCAACAGCCCCTGTCGAACGACGGCCTAGAGAAAGTGCGCTCGACAGGTTT
>AWUE01021978.1:0-13466 GCA_001974825.2 Corchorus olitorius
TCTTTCATCTCGAGTTGGTGCTTCTGTTGGGTGGTTGTTGGGTAATAATGGTGGATTTTTGCCTTGAGAAGAAGAAGCCATGGTTTTTGCTGGATTTTGGTATGTAATGGATAAGGGTTTGGCGTTCACAGTGTTGACAGGTGCTTGTGATTTAAAGGTGGGTGCTGGGGAAATTGTAGTGGTGTAGTACTGTTTATAAGGTAAATGGGTTTTTCTGGGTATGTTGTAAAGCAAGGTCTCGACTTGTCGTGCGAGATTATAAACATGATGTATAGTTTTTGGGTTGGAAAAGCCGGATTCTGTTTTCTATCTCTGGCTTGAGGTTTGTGAGAAAAATGCTTAAAGCTTGATCATCATCAATATCATTCAAACTTAATAGGGATTCAAACTCTTCAAAGTACTCATCTACCGTATTAGTTTGTTTAAGAGCAACTAAAGCAGAGAAAGCATCAGAAAACTCATTGTCACAGAATCTAGAACGTAAAGCTTTCACATAAACAGGCCAAGTTACCTCCTTTAAGGACTCCTTGCCTCTCATAAATCGTTGGTGCCACTCCAAGGCTCGACCTTCAAGGTGCATCATGGCTATGCGAACCTTTTGCTCTTGTTCGGTGTTATCAGCTTCAAAAAATTGATTGATTTTCATTTGCCAACCCAGAAAATCATCACCAGCGAACCTTGGGCATTGTAGTTTGGTGTGTTTGGTGAAAGGTTTTGGGTTGATGGTGAGAGCTCTATCAGAACCAAGGGTAGAACGAGAGGCACTAGGGTCGCTAGAAATAGGCGATGGAGAGACGGCGGCTGTCGTTGTTTCGAATTTGAGCATCATTTGCTCAAAAGCTGTCTCATTTCCGTCCCTACAGTCTCCAGTTCTGCCTTGAGCTCATTGCGCAGCTGGGTATTGCTCTGTTCGATGCTTACATCTAAGCGTTGAACTTCTTTTTGTAGGCCTGTAATATCTTTCTGGATACGAGTTTGGACCCCATCAGACATGGCCAAGACCGAGGATTCTGATACCAATGATAGTGCCTAAAAGAGAAGGTAATAGTGATAGTTGCTAGTGGAGAAGGATGGAGTCGAATCAGAGAGAAGCAGGGGATTTAAGAGAGAAAATATCAGGAAGAAGAGTTTTGTTTGTTGTTTAAAATGTTCATTGCCTTTCTCGTGCACATTACATTGGAGTATATAGGCTGACATGGGCCCATTTTACACTTCACGAAATAACCGCAAGGAAAGATAAAAGGAATTTTCTTTTTAACAACTCAGAGAGAAAACAACTGGAAAATAGAAATTAGGAATTTAAAAAGCAAGCAATAGCTGGCATAGGCTGAAATGGCTTATTTAGCTAGAAAGACCATATCAACCGGTGGGTTTATCAAAAGAGGGTATGGAAGAAGCTGCAATGCAGCGGGACAATTCAGTGTTTGCAGCTACTAAAGTGTTGGTCATGTCAAAGAGTAGAGGAGAATTGAGGGGGCCTAACAACAAGGAGCAACAATCAGGTTTTACGCTTTGTAGGGTTTAAACAAGATCACAAGACCTGACAATAACATTCAAATGGGATCATTTATCATTATAGCAAGGCAATTACAAGATCACAGTTTCAGCGAATTCAGGCAAAGTCAGAGCAAAAGCTCAGTACAAGCACAAGCAGTTGTGCACAAATTCACACAGCAGTAAGAATAGAACCCGAATTCAGCAAGCAGAATCGAATTCAGCAAGCAGAATAGAACTACTCAAAATCAAAGGCCGAGAGATTCACAAAGGAAAGAGGGCTACCTCGGCTGTTCGAAGTGTCATAATGTTGGAGCTGGTTGTACAACTAGCTCATTTTCATGTTAGTTAAATCTGTTATTACTGTTTTGAAGCTCAAAAATGTCTGCTGGTATTGTTCACACTGGTAAGAGTTTTTGCAGCCCTTTTAAACCAATGCAAAGCTTTGAATCTACCTACTTTGCAAGTGGACTTGAAGACTCTGATTAAGCAAGCAGCTGCAGATGCAAGTGGCTCAAATAGAGTTGCTTGCCTTGTATTTCAACCAATGAAAATTCAGCATTTTAACTTTAAGCTGTATTATTAAGTCTGCAATTTTAATCTGTTGTTTATCTTATCTTTTAATCACATCATTACTTTTGAATCCACTTGTATTGATCTTTGAACAATCTGAATATTAGTGGAAGATGATCAAGCTATCAGTTTAAGCTTGAATTTTCAATCAATTTTTCTGTTCTTTGTTCTTTGTTCTTCATTTTCAGTTTCAATACTTTCCCTGTTTTCAATCTTTTAATCTTTTGAACCCAACACATAAACACTAAGGTTACTGTTTGATTGGTCCAATGATATGTGGAGAAAATAGGCTGACCCAACCCAATTTCCCTAAGCCCACACGTGATTCATAGATTCAATTGTATAAATGTTATATTGTAAACAACACGTATTCATGTTGTTGAATTGTAAAACCAATTTCCCCTTCTCTCTAAAACTCTATCTATATATTCATGGAAGTCCAGTTTTTACAAAAATAATATCTCTCTCAATCTTGTTTCTCTTAAACTCTTGTGAAGCTTTAATCTCGATTGCTATTCTTTTCCCATTAGCTTTCCTGGTTAGCTTCTTTTACTTGTATCAATTGGCATCAGAGACTCTTTCCTAGCACCAAGATGACAAAATCCCAAATTTCCAATCTCCAGAAGCTTGAAACCAGTATGCGAGAAGTTCTTGGCAAGCTTCCAGAGCAGGAACAACGCTTGCAGCAGAGTTCTGGGCTGAGCAACCATTGCGGAAGGATCCAATATGCTAGTGATAGGCATTTATTTTACTTAGTTTTCTATACTTAATTCGTATAATTTTAATGCCTATCTTGTTTCATTTCTACCTAATTGCTTTGTTTTTGTCTTATAGGTACTTTTGAAGATGCTAATGAAGAAATAGGAGAATTCAAGGTGATTTCGTGAAGGATTTGGAGAAACTTTTCGGAACTTAGGATTTGGAAATAGAGTGGACAACATCCTAGACGCGATGAAATTGCAAAACAAGCAAAGAATGAAGTTTCTGATGCTCCCCGTGAGTGGGGAGGTACCCAGCCGAACCTGTCAAGCTCCTCGAAGCAAATAAATTTCCTTAGGCTACCCGGGCACGGGGAGGTCCCTTGCCGCGAACGGGGAGGTTCCTGACAGATTGCGATTTTTGGCAGATTTTCCTATTTTCAATGGGCTTTTCTTCAGTTTTGATCTTAAAATAAATCCCACGACTTATGGGCTATGTCAAGTCTAAAGTTAGCTATTTTCCTAGTCCTTTTAGGATTTTAAACTTATTTATTAATTATTTATTTATTTCCTAGTTATTTTAGGATTAGGTTTTAGCCCCTATATAGAGGGAGCCTTTGTACACAATTATACATACTCTTTCTCTTTTATTCTTCTCTCTTCTACTTTTCTTGTTTCTGGTCTTCATCAATTATGAGATAAGTTTTTCTCTCCAATTCCATGCTTAGACTTTTAGGTTGATTTGTGAGATTTATGTTCTTAACTTGATTATTTATCTTGGTATTTTATGATTTCAAATTTATTTTTATGTTTTTATAATTCTTGTTAATTTGGGTGCGCAACTTATTAATTAGGATTATAAATCTATTGCTAGTTGGAATTCTATACCGTTTGGTTAGGTTTCACATGGTGGCAACTAGTGAATGGGAGGGTTATCGAAAGATAGCAGGAACTCACTAGGAAATTATGAATGCGAATTGAATGCTCGCCCGTTTGGGGAGTGTTATTTGTGTAGGCTATAATTCACTATGCTTAATGTTGTTGAACCTTGAATTCTTTGTGCGTTTGCCATAGGGTTAGGACCTCAATTAGGCTAGTTAATAGTGTTCGCTTTAATTAGTATTGTGATGAATTCATGGGATTGATTAGCGTTTGTTGTCAATCTACGCCTTCTATCTTGATGAATATGTTAATATCTTTTGTTTCAATGATCAGATCAACCTGAATAGTCGATGCTTGGGATTGGAGTATTTACTTATCTTGTTTCTTAATTTTATTATTTTCTTGCTTATTTATTTCATTGTTACTCTTTTCACAAAAACCCCAAAAATTGTTAGTCTTAGGATTAATTAGAGTAAAGTAGTTTACACAACTCTCTGTGGAATTGACCTGAACTTGCCCTGTCTATAGGTTAGTTTAGTTATTTATTTTTGGTGGTAAACGACACCCATCAGCTAGTATGAGGCAAACTAAGGTCGACTTTCCCCGTTTCGATGGCACCGATTTGAGTGGTTGGGTCTATCGTTGCAATCGATTCTTTGCAATAGATCAGACACCAGAGGATCTTAAGGTGCAAATAGCGTTGATTAGTTTTGAGGGAAAGGCTTTGTCTTGGCACCAAAATTGTGTCAAGGTTGGTGGTTGTTATGAAAGTATTTCCTGGGCAGAATTTATCAAGGTTCTTGATGCAAGAGTTGGGGAAAAGTTTTATGAAGATTCCATGTCTGAGCTTTTGGAATTACAACAAACAGGTAGCGTTTCTAAGTTTTACAAAGAATTTGCCATCTTGCTTGGTCGTGTAGATGTCACTCTTGTTATTGCTTTGAGTTTGTTCTTGAATGCTTTAAAACCCCATATATAACAACATGTCAGAATGGTTTCCCCACAAAACCTACACCATGCCTTGGCCTTTGCAAAATTACAAGAATCGACTGTTTCAACCTTACATCAAGAGATTTTACCTACACACAACAAGAAACCACCCTTTTTCTCCATGCCCCAACCGAAACCAGTCAATAAAAACCAAAGTATAGTACCTACCAAACCTCAAAGCATAGTAGAGACAATTGATGGAACAAGTGAAGTGAGATTTGGAACAAGTGAAGTGAGATTTGGCACTGATTTTGATGATGGAAGAGCCAAGGGGCTCTGCTTTTGGTGAGATGAGAACTATATGCCTGAGCATAAGTGTAAGAAGAGACAATTGTATTTGGTGGAAGTGGAGGGAAAACCACATGCTCTAAGTGGAATTGCAACAAAAGGTTATAAAACCATGTTCAAGTCACTTAAGATAGGTGTTGCCAACAGTCATAGTCTGGCATGTGTGGCCATAGCTTGCAAGGATTTGGCTTGTAAATTGTGCAGTCATTGGCCATTTGAGAGAGGAAAACAATTGAACATGGGAATAGAGCTGCTTCAGAGTTTCTTTTTAATTTTCAGCAGAAATTGCTAGATTCCTAGCCTTGAGGACAAGGCTTATTTGGAGAGGGAGGAATTGTTATGTGGAAGATTTGAAGCGCACGTGTCTTTACAATTGAGCACGTGTCTTTCCTTTGTATAAATACCAATTGTAACAGAAATCAATTTCATTGTTGAATGATAAACCCAATTTCCTTTTCTCTAAAACTCTCTGTTCTTTTAGGCAAATAACTGCCATTGTTGAAGCTATTCTCGGAGGAAGTTCTTATGTATTATCTTCTTCCTTGAATTACTTCTAATTGAACTTCACTTATCTCAAGAGAATCGGTTTTGGTGTTTCCGGGTTGATTTCTGGTGTGTTGGCGGTGGAAAAAGGGGGCGGCGGCGCTGCTAGCTAGAAAGAAAGAAGGAGGAAGAAGAAAATAGACAATAGAAAAAAGGAGTCAGAAAAGCTAAACGGCGTCGTAGGGGGAAAATCCGACCCAAGTTCGGTCTTGACCCGTTGGGTTGACTCGTCAGCAAATTCATTTGGCTTTCAGCCTCAGGTATATATTTGCTACCTTGTTTACTAATAATATTAGCTTTTGTTCAGTGTGGTACCAATTTTGTTCAATTTGGTCCCCAAGGTCCTATATTTGTTCAATTTAGAGCCTTCCAACTTTTTTTTGTTACAAATGAACTGAAAAAAGAAAAGGTAGGCAACAACTAAGGTCGCAAAGTGTCAATTCCGGTCATGTCAGCTTGCAGCAGCGGAAGAAGCTGCTCTGGGGGCTCATCATAAATCAGAAAAACCCTGACCAACATCATGAGCTAGCAACGCCAAACAGTTTGCAAATCTATTCCCCTCCCGAAAAATATGTCAAATGTCCACTATCTAATCACCCTTAATAAGCTCTAAACTATTTCTTACCAAGGTCTAACAAGGATGAGAATTTACCAAAAAATTCTTAAGAAAATGAACCACAACAGCTGCATCCAATTCAACGATTAATGGGGTATAACCTCGCTCCTTTGCTATTAACAAGCCTTGGTGCACACCCAAAGTTCTGCCTCAAGGCTCCTGGTAGCATCAATATTAACCTGAAAACTCACCACCTAACTACCTATCGCATCCCGAATGAGACCTCCTACCACAGCATGGTTATCCGTATGTCTTCGAGAGCCATCCGAGTTCAATAAAAAACATCCATATAGAGGAGGTTGCCATCTAACTAGCAGACCCGATGATCTACCCGACCCTTTACAAGGAAAAAGCACCTGACCTACTTCCATTGTAAGCTTTACTGCACACGAAATAATTTGCTCCGCTAGCGGAGACTTTGCATTGAAGACCAACTCATTCCTTGCCTTCCACAAACTCCACAACAAAAGAGGAAAGAAAGAACACCAATAAAACCCATCACGCATCTGAGTACCCTTAATACCATTGGAATACATGTATTAATCCTCAAAAGACTGATTGTCATCAACCATTATTCCAAATCTTCGGCCAATATAGTCCCAAATGCCCCTAGCAAAAGGACATAAACGAACAATATGTTCGGCAGATTCGACTTCCCCTCCGTAGAGCCGACACAAAGGATCATGAATAAGGCCTTTCCTATTAAGCATTTCCATAGTATTCAAACTATTCAAAAGTAATAGCCAGCAAAAGAAACGAACTCTCTCCGGGATCGGGAGCTTCCAAATCCAATGACACCTTCCCCTCCATTCATCTTCTACGCCATGATGCATCAAAGCACTATAAACACTTTTCGCAGTATATTGACCATGAGTATCCCAACCCCAAACACATCTATCCCTTTTAGCAACTGAAACAAAGAGTGGGGTGGCTCGAATCTCATCAATAATCGCAGGTGGAGGAAAAGCAGCAACCGACTCCAACGTCCATTCCCCTTGCAGACCAATAAACGAAGAAACTTTCACTTCTCTATTAACCATAGGATCATCACCTTGTAAAATTTCAATCAATGGCTTATGACCAACCTACCAATCGGTCTAAAAATTAGTCCCACTGCCATCCCCTAATCTCCACTGGGTGCCTCACCAAATACAATCTCTAGTTTGTAGTAACCCACGCCAAGAAGAGGAGAAACGTCTGGTATTTAAAGAGTCAACGAACTACTTGCCCTTTAAATATTCCTTTTGAAAAACTTCAGTACACAAATTTTGAGATCGAATTTGTAATTTCCAACATGTCTTGGCCAACAACGCTATATTCGAATTTCTTGCCTTTCTTAATCCTAAACCCCCATTTTTCTTAGGCCGACAAACCCGATCCCAAGCAAACAAATGACCATGAGATTTATCTTCCTCGTCATTCCAAAGAAAATTTTGATTACACCGATCCAATCTATTACACACTGCCACTGGTAACATAGCAGATTGCATAGTATATGTAGACACCCATTTTTTGCCTATATCCTTTAATTTAGATTAAACTATATCTTAGTTTGCATCAGGGGCATTTTGGTCAATTGCTAGTTCATATTTAGCATTTTGGTGAAGTGGTTCATTTAGTAATCTCCTTTTTCAAGTTAGTATTTTGTTACCATTTGCATTCAAGATTCAAAAACCCAAAAAATATTTTCAATCTTAATTTTATTTATTCATGTTAAAATTGCATTTGCATACTCTATGATTGATTTTAAATAGTAATTTGACATTGACACTTTAGCCATTTATCTCAATAGGAAGTCATTAGGAAGTCATTTGGCTCATAGTGATGTAAGTGGACTACTTCCTTCTCACTTATGAGAATTTGCATTTTGCTACTAAATAATTTAGTTATAGCATTGTAAAAAAAATAGAAATTTAAAAATCACAAAAAAGAAGAAGTACTTTTAATTATTCAACAATCGCAATAGCATTTCATCATTGAATATAGGTCAATTCATCAGTATTTTCACATCAGCAGGCATCTTTTTAGTTCATAACCATCCAACATTCATTACATCACATTTTACAAAATACAAAAAATAGGATTTACATTTATATTGAATGGCACATAAAAAATACTAAAGGGTAGCTTTACATTTGCATTTGCAGATAACAAGTTTCAAATTCAGAAAATTACAAAAATTGAAAGTTAGAAAAAGTACAAAAATATCTTTGTTTTCCCAACTTCTTCTCAACTGCCTTGTCTTAATTTTGTCTTTAAAGCTTCAGGGAAAATATAGAGCAATATTAGTTGGCACATCATCTAGGTTGCAAATACAAGGAAAAATAAAGAGTTTGATTCTACCTGTCAATGCATCAAGTCTGCTATTCTTCTTTCCACAAGTTGAGTTTTACAAGCCCCAAATTCCACATTTCAGCAATCAAAAGACAACATTTACAGCACTAAAACGACTGCAGAGTAGACAAAGTTTGTGCACGAAATGCAAGAGCAAGTGTGCATTCCCATTTCCATGACATTGCAATAAATAAAAACAAAACATCAAGCAAGAAGGGCAAGACAGACTTCTTAAGTTGGCTTCTAGCGTTCAGTTCTTGTATTTCCTACTTTATGAACCTTTCGCTCAGAGGCTCCACAGTAGTGCTACAATTGCATCGCCATTTTACCTCACAAGCCTGCACAAAGAGAGAAGTATTAATTGCACATATATTCTGTTGCCATAACCTTGCAAAGAGGGCATCGCAAGAAGATGAGCGAAATTTCTAAGAAAGTGAAGGATGATGAATAAGCAAGCCAAACAAGTTTCAAAAGAAAGAACAATGTAGAAGAGTGCAACAAAGTTTGCAAGTTAAGTAGAGATGCAACACAACAATGTCTAGACCAAAATAGGACAGCAAACAAAATCATCAAGGCATTCAGACAATGATGGAACAATTTTTTTTCAAATAGCTTCAATTCAGTGAAGATTCACTCGGGGCATTCAAAGTTCAGCTTAAGCAATTCAGCAAGAAATAATTAGTTTTGAATTCAAGCAGATCATGAAATAGAGTCAAATCACAGGCATTTATAAGCATGATCATGATGTTTTAAATTCATCTACAAAGTCTATGGAAAGCAACTCGAACAGGGCAGCAAAGAAGGCCATTTGCAAAAGGGAAACAGTGCAAGAAAAGAATAACAGCAGAGCCCATGAGTGCATCAAACAAGCATGGCAAGATTTGAGCTAGATGGATGTAGTGCAGAGAATGATCATAATGGCAACATGCATTAATTTTCGACGTATGATTTCATCTAGACAGTTTCATAAAAGACAAGAAACAAAGCTTCCGTTCTATTCTATGCATCCAAACAGATAATTTTGCAAAACATATAAGGTTCAAATTTGGAAAGTCAATAAAGATCATAGCAATGCTAGACAGAATCAAGAAAATCCAATCCAAAAGTAATCTGAGTAAATTACAGGGGAGTACAAGGCAAATCATACTTAGCAAGGAATCATTATCATTTCAAAATGAAGGCAATAACATAATAGCAACCACATTCGTTGCAGCAATACAAAGGAATTCAGCAACTAAAATGCACAGTGAATCCAAAAAAAAAAAATCTGTTAGCTAGGCAAAGAGATAAAATGAAAACAAAAAAAGAAATTTAATGAAAAAATCCAGCTAGCAATGAGGAGGGGACCTTATCTTTAAAAGGAGGAATCCAATCAAGCGAAAGGAGGGGGGATTCACTAAATTCTTTCTTCTCACACAGAAAAAAAGGAACACGGACTCTCACTTACGATCTCTCCCTTTCGTTTTGAGCACACATACACTAAAATTCCCAGATAGATAGACTCTCTTCCTAAATACTCAGGAAAAAAATTCTGAGCTTCTCTCTCCAAAAAATGGACCGAGTTGACTCTCTCTAAAACGAACACTGGATTTTCTCACTGAAAAAACAAAAAACGAAAAAAAGATTTGACTTTCCTTTAAGTTAACTTCTAACCAAAATAGAAAATACCAAAAAGAAAAAAGATCTCCCATTTCTAGTTTACCTTTCCCTTTCCTTGTTTCTGCTTGCCTTCCCTTCTTCTTCTTCCGATTTTCAATTCCTCTCACCCAACAAAAAATAAAAAAAAGAGAGAGTTAGGGTTCATAGATATCATATTTGGGGATTATTAAGTTAGAAAGCTTAGATACTAGATTAAATCTGTGAAAAGCTAGATCTGGTCGAGAAGAAGAACATACCTTCGAACTAGCTTGATCCGACGTGGGATGAGGAGATCGGAGAGGTTGTTTTAGGTTCGGATTTGGCTCGGTTTGCGAAGTTAGAGGCTGTTTTGGAGGAGAATAAGCTTGAAACTAGAAAGGGGAGGTTACGGTGACCATTGCTAGAGATTTTAAGGGCCAACCGATGGTGAACGGAGCTCTGACGTAGCTAGCTAGGGTGGTCCAGTGATGAATCTGGTTAGGAGTGGCGGCGCTTGACAAAGGGAGGAAGAAAAGTTTTAAAGAGAAGAGAAAGGGTTGGCTTTTATAGCAAGCCCTAAAGCCCGACCCGATCCGACCTGGAAGCTGCGGGTCGCCCAAATTCAAGTAAGGTTTCTAAACTTTTTCAATGAAGTCTTTAATTTTGTGCAGTTAAGTCCTGTGAGTTATTAATTAGTTGAAATAAGGACTATTATTCCTTTCCGTGTTCACATAAAGACTTAAGCTTGTTTCGGTGTCCACTTTAGTCCCTGATTTAAGATTTTATTTACTATTTGATGCAATTTGACCCCTGATTTAGAATATTTAAGCTAGGATTGTACAATTGGGTCCCTGATTTACATTATTGATATTCAATTTATGCTTTTTTGATCCCTGAATTTTGCTGATTTTTTACTTTATGTGCAGAATGGTCCCCAAATTGTCCAATTTGACCCTCAAGCTTTTAATTTTTGTCAATTAAGTTCTTTGTTAGTTTAGTTTCGGTTTCATAAAGTCTTTGGGTTTCATAATTAATCTAAATTAGTTTAATAATTAGTTTAGTTTAGAGACAAAGTTGAAACTAAGCATATGCATACCATGTTTATTTTCAGTTAATTTAAATTGTTCACATGCCATGTCACTTTAAAAATGCTTGATAACTGTAGCCTTTCGAAGAAGGGGCTTTCAGTGAGTGGTCGAGTTTTTGGGGCCACTGAATGTCTCCGAGGATGAGACGGTTCTTCTCGGGATGCGTCGGGTCTCCGAGCATATATCCTGGGAAGGACTTTCAATAACCCGAGCTACGTGAATCAGCTTAAATAACCGGATTTTGCATTCATCATTTCACACATGCATTAATTAAGATTTAGGTCAAAAATTGAAGAAAATTCAAAAAAAGGAAAAATTAGAAAATCAAAAGATGTAATAAAATTGGTTTTGAAAAATGTTCTTTTAATTATGTTCTCTTATTCAGTTTTCAAAAAGTAAAAAAGGGTAATTCAAGAGTTTTTTTAAGGTAAATATTTTAAAAAAAGAATGTTTTTGCTCTAAGTAAATTAAAAAAAAAGAATAAAAAGATTTTGGAAAGTAATAAAATTAATTAAGTTTTAAAAAAATTCAAAAAATGAAAAAGTTTTGACATAGCCTTTTTAAAATCTATTCCCGGTGCGGAAGATTCAACAAGAGAACAAAAAGTGAAAGAGAATTGAAAACAGAATTGATCGGCGGTCGTTCGGTTATATTCTTCCAATTCTCGACATTCAAACTTGTTTTAAAAATTGATTTTCTTTTTCTTTTATAACACTTTCTATTAATAATCAAGATTAGGATAAAAGCAACCATTTTGTTTCAGACCCACTAGATTTTGGTTTAAACTTGAGATACCGCCATTTGACAGGCATTTGGGGGTGCTGATCCTTCCCTGAATGTAATAGACACCCGAACCTAGACTTAGGTTGGAAGACTGGATCTTAGGTTTAATTGGTCCATCACCGAGCATTGGATTTGACTAAGCTTAGGAAGTCATTAGGTGACTAATCACAAATTAGAATTATGATTAGTGGCGACTCCTCTTTTTCTTTTCTAAGTCGTTTCGGTAGGGTTCCCCGGACCTGCACATTGCAACAATATAGGTAGGGAGTGAACTCAAAGTTGATTGAATCAACATCTTTCTACCAGCATAGCTCAAGACCTTCCCTTTCCAACTAGTCAATTTTCCAAGAACTCTATCAATCACATGCTTATAGGTATTCTTGGTAACTCGGCCATGCCCTTTAATAAAAGTTTGTGGGCCTGTTCTTCTAGCTTCTGATGCAGAACAATCACATGAACAACATAAGCATGTATTAGAAAGAAGCACCATATCAATGATAAAGCCTGCTTATTTGGACAACTACAATGTTCATATGTTCAAGTTCAAAGTACTAGTCCACATCAACTAGAGAATGTTTTTACTTATTCTCGACTCATTCCTACACATTGTGCTTTCTTAGCGGCCATTGACAAACAAGTTAAGCCAAAGACATATAAACAAGCTACAAAGGATCCTAATTGGCAAGAAGCTATGAAGGTTGAGATTCAGCTTTACAGAAGAATAATACATGGGAGCTTGCAAATTTGCCACCAGGAAAGACTACTATTGGATGTAAATGGGTCTATAAGATCAAAAGGAAAGCTGATGGATCAATAGAAAGGTATATCGCTAGTGTCGTAACGTTCGAGTCCGGGGAACCCTGTCGAAATGACTTAAAAAACGGAGTCGCCACTAATCTTTTTTAACCTAGGTGTGATTAGCCACCTATCGGATTATTAAGTCCAGTACCGACCTAAACTTGGCGAAGGTGACACTAGCCTAATAAATGGTCTACTTATCCAGAGTCTAAGGGTTCGGGAGTCTGATACGTGTGGGGAAGGATCAGCACCCCCACAACGCTCGTCAATTTGATGGCACTGAACTAACCTAGATTTTACCCATGAGTTTCTATTATTGGTTGTAATTGCTCCTAAATTTTAAATGATTTGAAGAAAATGAATATTTTGTTTGATTTGGAAAACAAGGTGACTCAAACACAAATGGATTTTTGTATATTGAAAAATAAAGTTTTGGAACCAAAGCTTTTGTATATTCAAAATGACTCTTATTTGATAGAGAAACCGGAAATGGGAACCTTCCCTTTTTTCTTAAAAAATAAAACAAGGTGGGAGTCTTCCCTTTTGAAAATAAAACTTGATTAATTAATTTTCTTGATTTTGGGATTCCTTAAAAATTCATTTAGTTAGGTTTAAAATCTCTTCGTAATTTTGAAATTATTTGACTTGGATTCTTTTACCTAAATTTGGAACTTCGAATTGCCATATTTGTAAAATCCATTTTTTTTTTCTTTTTTCCCAAAAAGGCCAAATTCTCATTTTTCTTTTAGTTCTTTTTTTTTT
>AWUE01021985.1:0-19476 GCA_001974825.2 Corchorus olitorius
TTCATTTTCTTTTTTTTTTGTATTTTCTCTTTATAGAAGATGTAAACCTTTGTAAATTTAATAAAGTAAATGGAAAGAACTATGTCTTTACTAAACAAGCCCAAAAGACCAACATTCAGTTAGGATGTAAGGGCCTCAAAACGCTGCAAATTTACCAAGTCTAATACTGATAGTCCAATCAAGAGGAGACTTTGCCCAAAGTGCTTAGTTCTCTTTTATTTGTGCAATTTTATTTATGCAATGCGGGACTTGGCCCAAGGTGCAGTTCTCTTTTTGTCATGCCAAATGCAAATGAGAATGTAATACAATAATGCAAAAACCCACAAAAACCCACAAATTAATGTAACGGGATATCCAAAAATGTGACTTGGTAAGGATGGAGTGAAGATAATATTTTTAGGTTTTTTCCTTTTCCAAGGCCAATGGCCGGATGTGACATGCCCATGCGAGACCCAATGAAGTGAAATGCAATGCCTAAACAAATCAATTTTAAGCTAAAAGATAAAAAATGCAAAATTACTAAATGAAGCCTTGAAATATGCAAAAATGCCAAAGGCGCCAATTAAAATAGTTTGGGGTTCTTTTTCAATTGCAATACGGATGACTAAAAAATGAATTAGCTAATCTAAATTAAAAATAGACCTAAAATGACCAAAATACCCATGAGTGACTCTAATGCAAATTAAGAAGCAATTCAAAAGCTATAAGCAAAAAATGGGTGTCTACAGCTAGGCTAGTGGCAAAGGGGTACACTTAGCAAGAAGGAGTGGATTACTTGGATACATTCAGTCCAGTAGCAAAAATGACCACAGTTCGAACTATTCTTGCTTTGGAAGCCATCAAGGGGTGGCACTTACAACAATTGGACATCAATAATGCATTTTTACATAGAGATCTTGAGGAGGAAGTTTACATGAAGTTGCCAAAAGGGTACCAAGATGACTCAAACAAAGTCTGGAAACTAGTTAAGTCTTTATATGGTCTCAAACAAAGTAGTAGAAAATGGAACTCAAAACTCACCTTTCCATTGCTTGAATATGGCTTCAAACAGTCTGAAGCAGATCACACCTTATTTTTAAAGATTACAGAAACATCATACATGGCAATGCTTGTCTATGTAGATGACTGTATACTAGAAAGTGACAACATGGCTAAAATTGATGTAGTCAAGAAGAATCTACATGACACTTTCACCATCAAAGATCTAGGGGAAGTGAAATTCTTCTTAGGACTTCAAGTGGCTCTGATAAGAATCTAGTTGTGTTAGATTCAAATCTAGCCTTGAATATCTATCAAAGTCGACTTGAACTTCCTCAACTTCTAGATGTGTATGTCGATGACCTTCACAAGGTGAATCCTCTTCTTTCGTCGGCCCAAAGTCTCCAATTAGACCTGCAATTGTTAACTCTAGAACACAAGATTCACAAACAATCAAGTATCACAACTTAATTGTTTGCTAGGACTCTACAAGATTGAAGAACCCTAAATTTTGCTCAAACTAGAACAAAGAAGCTAAGATAATCAATTTGGGTGAAAACCTCAATTTTATTAATCAACTCAACTTATGTTTACAAGAGGGGGGGTTGGTGCCTTTATATAGGCAGAAGGGGGGCGGCTCTGATATAAATTCCTATGCCCTAAGGGTAAAAGAAAAAGCTAGGAAGGAGCTAAGAAGGATCCTACTCCTTATTCTACTAGGAAAAGGAAAATAACAAACAAGGATTGGACTTAGTCAAACAAGGCCCAACCCAATGTTATCTAAACTAAATAAATAGCTAATTAAAATAGAATTAAGCCCACAATGGCCAAATTACAACTCTAATGACCTAATGCTCATCGATTTCAAGAAGAGTGCACAACTTGGAATCGATGGGAATATTCCTTTGATGATGGTCTCCAATGGGCTTCAAATGATCTCCGATGGCCTTTAACTCTTCAAGATGAACTCTAATGAGGCCAAACAAAGGTTCCTTGAATCTTTTAGCTCTTGCCCTTGTCATTGGGCCTAATGGCATCTTCAATGGATCAAATGGCATTTTAGGCAATTCCAATGAGCTTGAAACCTTCTCCAATGATCTTGGAACCTTCTCCAATGAACTTGGAACCTTCTCCAATGAGCTTGGAACCTTCTCCAATGAGCTTGGAACCTTCTCCAATGAGCTTGGAACTTGCTCCATGAGCTTGGAACTTGCTCCAATGAACTTCTAGCATCTTCAAGCTTCTTCAAGCCTCCTTGCCGCATATGCACATTCCCTCCATGATCTCCATTGTGCTCTTCTAGACCATGATGAGTCTTTGGCGCATCAGGCTCGATCATCTAAAGGTATGAATCTCTGTTCAGAAGAAATATATATTAGATTTGTTAAAGGAGGCAGATTTTCTTGAATCGAAGCCTTGTCCTACTCCCATACTTCCAAGTAAAAGGTTATCAAAAGAACTTGGTACTCCTTTAAAAGATGCCACTAAATACATAAAACTCATTGGAAAACTTCAGTACCTAACTACAACTAGACATGGTATCAGTTTCTTAGTTTAGCAACTAGCACAGTTTTTAGACTCACCAACTTCAAAGCATTTTTCAGCTGTCCATCGAGTACTTAGGTATCTCAAAAGGACTATAGGATAAGGATTGTTCTTCTCTTCAACAGGTGTTAAAATTCATTCAGATTCAGATTAGGGAACATGCATTGATTCCAGAAAATCCATTACTGGACATTGCATACCCCTAGGTTTTTCATTGGTTTCCTAGAAATCCAAAAAGCTGAAAACAGTAAGTAGGAGCTCCTCTGAAGCAGAATAAAGGGCTTTAACATATACTTGCGAAATTCAGTGGCTTAGTTACTTAATGAAGGATATGCAGATTCCTTTTTCCAATCCTACTCCTATTTTTTGTGACAATCAGTCTGTTTTCTATCTTGTTTTTCATAAAAGGACTAAGCATATAGAGATAGACTGCCATGTGGTCCAAGCCAAGCTTCAAGATGGTCTGATTGTGCTTTTACCAGTTTCAACAAAGAAACAATTTGCAGATTGCTTAGTTGTTCTACCCTTGAATTCCTCCAAAGATCAACTTGAAACTCCAACTTCTAGACTTGATGGATTTGATAGTCTTCCCAAAGATCCAACCTTCTTTTGTCGGCCCTAGATGATCAATTAGACCTGCAATTGACAACCTAAGATCACAAGAAACACAACTAGATAATCATTATCTAATTGTTTGATAGGACTCTACAAGATTAAAGAAATCCTAAGTATGTTCAAACTAGAACAATGAAGCTAAATTCTCAAAAGAACTCTCTTTGATTGAAAAACTTAACTTGTGTTTACAAGAGGGGTATGGATCCCTTATATAGTAGTAAGGGACGTCCTAACCCTAATCCTAAAGCAATATGGGCGGCTATCAAGCCCTACAAGCCCAATAATAAAGACAAGGAAAACTAATCCAAGTCCAACTAAGAAAAATAAATAACAAGGCATAATTAAACAAGGATTGGACTTAGTCAAATAATGCCCAATCCTAATGTCATCTAAACATAAAAATAAGCTAATGTAAGATATAATAAAGCCCACAATAGCCGAAATTATACATTCAAGCTCTAAGTCATATCAATTGCAAGGAAGGTGATGATCTTGGAATCAATGGATGAATGCTTGCTCAAATCATCACCAAATCTCTTCAATTGCGCATCAATGATCAGAACGTCCAGAACGTGGAGAAGAGATGGAGAAGAGCCCAGAACGTCCCTAGGGTTAGTTTAAATCATCTAGAACTCTAAATTAAACCCTAGGCAGCCCCCTATATATACCCTCTTATCCTAGAACCCTAGGAGAACTTCTCTACAACTTTTCTCTTCTAATTCTCTTAGGTTTGGCGGTTTGGAGAGGAGGCAGCCGCCTCCTCCTCTTTTCCTCTTCGGTTTGTAAGTTTTCAATCTCTCATGGATTGGAAACTCCAATTCATGAGAGGCTAAACCTTTATACTTCTTTTTCCTAGGTATTTTTTATCAATAAATTTATGGTGAGACCTTTGTTCTTAATAATTTGATTTTGCTGTTTGAATATGTTTCTTATCCCTATGCTTCATCTTATGTGTTCATATTTTGATTGATTTGGAGTACTACTTTGAGATTTATGAATGCTATAGTTAGATTCAAGTTAACTCGAATTGAGTTAATGTTGGTCCAAGTGACAGTTGTAATTCTAGGAATTCTAGATTCAATGGGATTATCAAACCTTATTGAAATCTATAGGCCGAATTGGAAATAGATGTAGATGAGTTTGGTATTGATTTATCATGCATGTGGAAAAGAATAATCTTAATGCTTATTCTAGGAAGGGCTGGAACCCGGATCAGAATATTAGAGGTTAGTTTTAGCGAGATGCGGATTAATCTTATTAGCATGTTGGAATTAGCATTACGTTTGTTCCTATACCAATTATTCAAGTGGAGTTGTTTAAGATGTTAAGAGGATTACTTTATTCCAATGAAAATTGATGTCTACGTCTTAGGCTATATATCGATTTGGGGTAATTTATGATTCTTAATTGATTGCAATTTAAGTCAAATTCATGTCTTGTGTCCATGATCCATGATTTATTAGATCAAAATAACTACCTAAAGGAGAAGAAGTATGTTTTTAATCACTTGTTTTTCTCAAACTATTTTCTTAATCTCTAGCTTTATTCTATTTTACTGTTTTCTAGTTTAATTTGTCTATTTTGAAAAACCCATAAAAATCCCCTTCGGTAAGACTTTCTTAAGTGTGATTTGGATTTAATTTGTTTCCACCTTCTCTGTGGGATCGACCCCTACTTGCCCTAGCTATTAGTTATTGGTTTGTGGGGATTTATCTTATGGTTTGATCAAAGACCGATCAATCAATGACTTTCATATCATCTAGATGACTTCGAACAAGGCGCATGAGTGTATCCTTGAACCTCTTAGCTCTTGCTCTTGTCATCGGATCAATAGGCATCTTTAATGGATCAAATGGCATCTTCTTGGTGCTTGGAACATGCTCAGCGATATCTCCATGATCTTCATGCTTCTCCATGCTTCCTTGCAGCCCTTGCTCAACCTTTCCATGATCTCCATTGTCATCTTCAAGTCCATGATAAGTCCTTGGCGCATCACTTGAACATCCTTTCCATGCTCTCCATTGTCATCTTCAAGTCAATGATAAGCCCTTGGCGCATCAAAAGGATTGTCAAACACTGCATTTGCTGGGGCTTTTTCCAAACTTGGAATACATAATATATATTCCAGTTTGAGAGGGGGCTAATAGAGTCAAAACTGATGTAGTTTTGACAAATTCAAAGTTAGTTGTTAGTTAAGAAATATTGTTAATTGTTAGTTAGCTAGTTATACTTTACTTTGTATAAATACCTTGTAATCGATAATCAATTCATAGTTTTTGCTTCATTTTATCATTTTCTTAATACCGTGAAACCTTTTCTTCACGCCATAAAGCCTCCAAGTCATTCACTTTTGCCTTATGTGCTTGGCTTAATTTGTCCATGTCATTCAATGTTTTTCGCCATGAAGCCAAGGCTTGTTGCAAATTCTCAAGTGCTTCTTGCAAAGCAACTGAATTACTCAATTCTTGCAAAGCAATCGAATCCCCTTCTCCAACTTGAGAGATATGGATGTTCGGCTCAATCCCTTACGTCCCACCAGGTGTGCCAAATTGTTTGATGAAAACATTACCTTCATCCTCATACGATTGGATGGATGCACATATTCCATTGGAATTACAAGATTGTATGGCATATTTAAAATAAATTCAACGGTCCATATTCAAAAATTCCAATGAACAAGAAAAGAACAGAACTTTGGAACTAGATGAAAAAATGACAGGTCAATTCATTGGCAAGTTCAAACTTCAAAGAACAAAGAACTTTGGCATCAGAGGGAAAAAGAACATGCTAAGTAAGATTGCTATCTCGTAAATTAAAACCCAAAAGTCCAAAATCCTGTTGAGTAGGATTTTTTTATTTTCATATTTCTACCACTTTTTGTCCCCTCCGTCCTCTCTCACAAGCCCACACAACGAAACCAACCCCTCCAAAAATGTGACACCCAATGCATTTGCTTTTTTTTTCTTTTCAAACAAAGCTTTTGCTTTGGTTCCCCCTGTTTCAAGTGCTTCTTGCAAAGCAACCGAATAACTCAATTCTTGCAAAGCAACCAAATCCCCTTCTCCAACTTGAGAGACACAGATGTTCGGCTCAATCCCTTACGTCCCACCAGGTGTGCCAAATTGTTTAATGAAAACATTACCTTCATCCTCATACGATTGGATGGATGCACATATTCCATTGGAATTACAAGATTGTATGGCATATAGTCTTCTACGTAATAATTGGGCGATGAAAAATAATTACCTTCATAATAATCTTGTTCATCACGTTCGTAGTAATCTTCAGATGATTGGATGGATTCATGGAATCCATAGGTTCTCACTGTTGTTTCTTTAGGGTTCGGCTCCCCTCCAATACTATTTCCATCCAATGATATCCAATACCCCTTAGATGACTGACACCTATTTAAAATAAATTCAACGATCCAGATTTAAAAATTCCAATGAACAAGAAAAGAACAGAACTTTGGAACTAAATGAAAAAATGACAGGTCAATTCATTGGCAAGTTCAAACTTCAAAGAATAAAGAACTTTGGTATCAGAGGGAAAACAACATGCTAAGTGAGATTGTTATCTCGTAAATTAAAAGCCAAAAGTCCAAAATCCTGTTGAGTAGGAGTTTTTTAGTTTCATATTTCTACCACTTTTTGTCCCCTCCGTCCTCTCTCAGAAGCCCACACAACAAAACCAACCCCTCCAAAAAAGTGACACCCAAAGCTTTTTGTTTTCTTTTTTTTTTCAAACAAAGCTTTTGCTTTGGTTCCCCCTGTTTCTTCAGTTTTATATTATAAAACACCCAAAACCTAGGAAGAAAATAAGAACTGGTCTTCTTTTCCAATCACATTTAATCATTTTCTTACATGAACATGAATTAAGAGACATGAATTAATAAGAGACAGTTGTTTCACCTTTATTTCGAGTTTGGTTATGAAACGTGGATACCCAGAATCTTCATCTTCTTGGTCCCCCTCAATCCAGATTTAAATATTTTTTTTAATGAAAAGGAATAGAGTAAACGAAGGTAGGAAGGGGAAAACGAAGTAAGAGGCGTCAAAATTAACACAAGGAGGGTTGTAATTATGTTTTAATCTCAGCCATTGAATTTATTTTAAATAGGTGTCAGTCATCCAAAGAGGTATTGGATATCATTGGATGGCAATAGTATTGGAGGGGAGTCGAACCCGTTTCTTCTAAGCAAGGATGAGGAATAAGACCGAATACATCACAAAGTTTTTAAAAAAAGGGATATGGAATGGGATTTGGAGATGGTTTAAATTGATATGAATATGATGATGGAAAAGAAGATGGTGTTATTCAATAAGGAAATATATTTGGATCACAACAGTACGTTGAACTTAAAAAATCTAAAGGTTACATTAATCTACTCCTAAGTTACGTTAAAACTACTCATAAGATGAAGAACCATCCGAGTTTGTCTTTTGTTAAAAAATTTCCCTTTCTTACATCTCAAAAGCCAATATTTTCAAAAGGAATTAGTAATCCAAAGTAAAAGTAGTTAATAAAGTAAATTAACTTATCTTAACTTCGTCTTAATTTGAAATTGGGGAAACCTATAAGTACTTATGACTTGCACTCAAGAATAGTACTCACACTTTTTTACCTTGAATTTGCATGTCTCCAAACAACTAAAAGATATATTTTTTGTATCCAAACACCTAAATATTGTTGTAACTTCGGATATCCCAGGAATTAACCAAACAAATAATTAAAGCGGAAACAACATAGCAAAAATTTCTTGTGGACCTATGCCACAAATCTGCACTATCAAATCAATCAATTACAATCACTAATCATAACAATCTCTCTAGCAAACTCTCAATCTAATCAACCCAACATGGGTGATTCTCTCACAACAACCTAAAGCTATCTTAGCTTTCTCTCACAACAATACAACTCTTTCTATATCACACACAAAAAACTAAACACAAACTGCTTATTTATACTAACACAAACTTGGACTCCAAGAATCCCTTTCCTATTAGGATTCTTGTCCACCAATCAAAAAATCTAGAAAAATCCTAATCCAAATCTAATTAGGAATTGGGTCAAAAATCCTAACAATCTCCACCTTGACTCAAATTCCTTCATCAAAGTTTAATTGCTCCACCCTTTGACCAAATCCACAAAAGTGACTTTCTTCTTTGTTGGCAAATCCACATCCTTCTTCTCAATTTGATGTGAAGATACCGATCCATCTCCTCTAATTGTGCTTCCAATCAACTCATACAAATTCTTCGAATTCTTTACTCCTTTCATCACAATCATCGAACCTTTGGTGATCTTCAAGCCTCCACCTCGGCAAGAATATCCATAACCCAAGCTATCCAACTTTCCAAGCGAAATCAAATTCCTTGTAAAGTTTGGAACATACCTAACTTTCCCAAGCATCTTGACACTTCCATCATGCAAACGAAGTTTCACACTCCCAATGCCTTCAATTTTTTCTTCACCATTATTAGCCATGTAAACAGGCTTATCACACTTCTCAAGCTTCGAAAACCATTCTTTCTTTGTGCAAATATGTTCAGAACAAGCAGAATCAAACACCCACATATCTTTAGTGTCTTTCTTTTCTTCTTGCACCATCAAAACAACATCTTCATCAGAATACTCCTCACAGCTATCTGCAGCAGCAATATTAACACCACCCTTATTCTTCTCTTTAGATTAGATTTCATGAAATCCCCCAAATCTTCCATTAACTTCTTGCTACTCATATCTACCCTTGGCCTCGAACTTGATCTTCCTATTTCATTGAATCTACCCTCTGATCTTGCATCATTCTTATAATCTCTTCCATTAGATCTTCCATGATCCACAATCAGAGCACCATTCTCTTCATCTTTCTTTTCAGTTTCTTTCAATCTATCATACTCAAAAATTGCAAAAGTCACATTTTGCAAGCTCAAGGTTTTTCTACCAACCATCAAAGCTCTAGTCACAGGATCATACCTGTCGGTAAGAGAATTAATCAACAAAATTGCTTTATCAACCTCTTTCATTACTTCATCCACACTTGCCAGCTGAGTAACCAATTATTGAACTCGTTTAGGTGTGCCCTTGAACTTGTTCCTGCCTTCATCTTCAATCTAAATAATTCTCTCTTCAAACGTAACATGTTAGTAATCGTTTTTGACATATAAATCGACTCCAACTTATCCATCAACTCCTTTAGGGTTTTCACATCTAACACATCATACTTAATTTCAGTAGTAAGATTCAAACGAATTGTACTTACTGTTTTTCGTTGAATATCTCTCCACCTGTTCTCATTCATCGCTGCAGGCTTATCAGTTTCAAACACATCTCCCAATCCTTGTTGTACTAACACATCTGTTATCGTACTCTTCCACATCTGAAAACTGTTCATTCCATTGAACTGCTCAATCTCAAACTTCAAAGCTGATCCGCTACTTTCTGTCATCTCTAATCAACCAGGCTCTTCTTACCACTTGTTGTAACTTCGGATATCCCAGGAATTAACCAAACAAATAATTAAAGCGGAAACAACAAAGCAAAATTTTCTTGTGGACATATGCCACAAATCTGCACTATCAAATCAATCAAGGGGGTTGCTAAACACCGCCCCCTTTTACTTGTCACCCCCCCCTTTGACAGTTTTGCCCTTCGCTTTATTTTCAAAATTTCAAATCCTCTGTAATCTTGAAGAACGCTCAAGAACATTTCTAATCTTCAAGAACGCTAAAGAACGTGGAATAACCGAGAACTCCGAAAATGGATTCGCCATCGAACGAGGTAAGAAAAATCTAAAAATTTATGAAAATTCCCGGTGCCGCCCTAGGAGGGCGGCATGGCCATGGTTAGGCCGCCCACGGTTGGCGGCATTACCATGGCCATGCCGCCCACCGAGGCCGGCACCAACAATTTAATTTTTTTAAATTTAATTTAATTACATAATATTATTAGTATTATTGATCGAGTAGATTTTTTTTTTGTTGTAAAAATTGATAATTAAATTTTGCAGGTTGAATTGGAAGATTTTGGTAGCGATGGTTTTGATTATAGTATAGCATTCATGACTGAGGAAACCTTTGCCACTGATAATGAGGCAATTCAATGGGCAAAAGATATTGCAGTTTTGTGGAATTTCGAGTTAGTAATTTCTTCCCACAAAGATGGCGGTAGCAAGAAGATCCTGAGATGTTCCCGTGGTGAACGGTAGAGGGGGAAACTAAGAGATTTAGATGTCGCGGTCCGAAGGAATACAAAGACTAAGGCATGTAAATGCCCTTTCCGGGTGAAGGTCCAAGAGTTGTCTGAGTATGGCCGTTGGAGGATTGAAGTATATCCTGGTCTAAAGGGTACGCACAACCAGGCTTTAAATTTATATTCGGAGTGACATCGACAGAGCAGCGGACTTAGTACCGCATCAAAGAAAATAGTGCGGGACATGGCTATGTCAAAGCCGTCTGCTATTCACGCGGCTATTATGGAGCAACATCCGAACGACAATGTTATCAGAAGACAAGTCTACAACTATAGACATGTTGTGCGGAAAGAGGACTCTGAGGGCCGAGATGTTTTGACTTAGTTTTTTCATGAAGCCGGGGAAAACAACTATGTATGCCATGCGTATGCTGACCCGGAGACTAGAGTGGTGACTCATCTGTTCATGGCACATCCAGAATCAGTCACTTTATTCTGAAACTTCCCTTGGTTGATTGGCATGGATTCAACGTACAAAATAAACCAGTACAACATGCCTTTTTTTGAAATCATCGGGATGACTCCATGTAACAACAACTTCTTGATTGCATATGCAATAATCAAGAATGAGAATGAGGGGAGTTATCGTTGGGTTTTGTCCAAGTTGAGGCAGTTGATTGGGAATGATGTGGAACCGACTGCTATTGTCACTGATCGGGAGTTGGGGCTGATTAGACCGATAGCGGAGTTATTTCCACAAACTCCCCACTTGCTCTGCACCTGGCACATCAACAAGGACGTTGGAGATCGAGTCTACAAACTTTGTGGAAAAAACAAGGCCATCGCAGATTCATTCAAGAATGGAATGTGGAAAAAAATCTTGGAAGCCCAGACAGAAGAGGAATACTATAGACAAGTCAACCTCTTTAGAGATCGGTGGAGGAACAGACAACAGGTGGTATTATTATTTATTAGTCGTACTATTTATTATTAATGTTATTATTATTTATTAATGTTATTATTATTTATTAATGTATTCATTTATTATTTCCGCAGGTGGTATCTTATATTGAGCAAACATGGTTGGTGAATAAGGAGAAGTTCGTGCACGCGTGGACGAACAATATGCAACATCTCGGGAACACTACTACTTGTAGAGTGGAGAGTGCACACTCTATGATAAAGGGATGGCTTCAGTCATCCGCTGGTGCTCTCGATACAATATGGTTGCGTGTCCACACAGCAATAAAATGTCAACTTGTTGAGATCATGTTCATTTCTTTAAAGTTTAGTTTTTGTTATTGCTGCTATTGTATGTAGATATTTTTATTCTAACTATCTTATGTTTCATTATTAGGCGCACACTTGAAGAATCTAGATATAAAGCACCTGCCATGTACTCCTCCTTTCCACTCAACTACTTCACTTGTCGAGTTTCCCACTATTGTCTGAAATTGCTTAACGCTGAGCTACAAAGGATGAGAGAATTAGCCAATGAAGTGGCTGAGAGATGCTTTTGTGTGTTGAGGACAACGCGTGACATTCCTTGTGCGTGTGAGCTGAAGGCTGCCATCGTATCGAATACCCCGATTAGTCTCGAGCGCCTTAACATGTTTTAGAGAACACTTACTATCGGTGATGGGGTTGAGCAATATGACTTTGTCGGTGGTGATGATATGCCGGAGTATTCACGGTATTTTCAGTTACTTGTTGAAGAAGTCTATGGTAGCGATCCTACTGTTGTCCGCAACGCATCTCTTCTCCTACACAGCCAGTTTCACCCAGATGAATCAAACTACCTTGAACCGGATGTGAACACGAAATTTAGAGGTCGACCCGGGGGCAGTAGATCGACAAGACGTGATCCGAGTTTGTGGGAGTACAGTGAGAGGGGTCGTAGCCGTGGTCGGTCCGTAGTACCTCCACTGGTCGTGGCCGTAGCTCATCGTCATCCGTCCATAATGTCTCAGGAAATGGTACGAATAAACTTATTGTTATCTATTTTATGGGTTTTATTTTTTTTTTTTACTAAATCTGTAACTATCTACATAAATTTTTGTTATAGATCAACTAGGGGATGACATAAGTCAATTCTGGGCCTATACCAGGATCCTAGATATAATTGCACCGTACGTGCAACGATACCTCAATGTTGCCGACGACGGCAACTGTGGATTCCGTGTTGTTGCATCCTACTTTTTCAACAGTCCAGACGAATGGCTCTCGGTAAGACGGATAATTGCAAACGAGCTTTACACATACCGATCCATGTATGCGCCTATGTACGTTGGCGGTGGCGGCATCGACAGAGCAGTTAGTCGTATTCGGTGGGAGGGCGGCGGTTGTGGACGGAACCACTGGATAGCCGTTTGGGATGACTTGTGGCCCATTGCAACTTTTTTTAATGCCGCTGTTTTATTTTTTTCCTACGACGAGAATAACTCTTTATTTCTATGTGCCACTGTGTTGCCTTTGCGTGCACCCTCCACTGCAACAGGGCCAGTTCGGGAGATCGGGATTTGCCACTTAGGTACACAGTACGAGCACTTCATTCGTCTAGATTTAGCCCCTACTTGTCCTGTACCGCATATACTAAATTATTGGTACGAATACCATGAACCTTCTGTTGATGGTTGGGATCGAAGGTATAATATTAGGAGACAAGAATGGGAGACTCCAAAAAATGTACTGGGTTAGTTTGATTTAATAAAGCCATATTGTACATGCTACAATTGTATAAAATGTAAATTTACATGTTATATATTGTACATTAGAGAATACAACTAATTAGTAAATACGTCTCAATCCAACATCATTATTGTAGAAATGAATTTTCATGTATGGATGTAGCGAATAAATGGGGTAACATTATTGTACATTTATCAATAGTGCATTAGAGTTAAATCGAAAAAAAACACCTCAGAAATGAAGAAATTGATTTTGATATGCCTATCATTGATGATTCATTTGATAGTATTAGGATAAACGATTATAGTTTTCGTGGTGGTGATAATAGGTACTATTTCTGGCCGTTTAGATTCAGACAAATCCAAAATAGGTCTAAATCTAAACCTAGAAATAATACCCATTATCACCGCCAAAAAAAATATAACTATTTATCCCAATACTATAAACGAATCATCAATATGGGCATATCAAATCCAACTTCCTCCTTTCGGAGGTCCTTTTTTCTTCGATTTGACTCTAATGCATTTATTGACAAATGTACAATAATTATACCCCAATAGACAAATACATAAAAATCCCTAAAAATCCCAAAATATAATGTTATATATAAATCCATAAACAAGTAAGAATAAATGAAAAAACCAATCAATCGGCTAAATGCCAATCAGCCATCATCTACGCCAATGCGCTCTCATGCTGCGCCGCCAACTCTTCATCGTAACACTGAAGTTCACTTATCTTCTCCCTCCAATGTTGGACTGCGCGCGTAAACCACTACAAAGAAACAAACAAAACATAATAAGTAAAAGAAATATAATAAGTCCAAGAAATGATTTATTTACTTAATCCACAATAGGAGTTATTTTCAACTTACATATTGACTGTTGGAGCGACTCGGCACCGCAGCAGATGGCTCACCCTGGCTCAGCAAACGAGGATGCGAATGCGCAATAAACCAGGGGAGGTAATCCTCCTCACATGCTCCAGGATCCTCTGAAGAATCGTCTAGGGCGGCCACATAGAGCATCTGCTGCATCGGGAAGCCAGTCCACTGATGCAAGGAAAACCGCTCCGACCACTCGACCTTGTACAGCTTCGATGACCAGGGCCGTACTGCAGTAGGAGTCAGGAATATAGGAGAAGGGATGACCTGCACATAGCCGAGCTGTCGTAGGCATCGATCTGGGATGTATGACTCACTCACATCCCGATACTAAATCAAACCGGTATACAAAGTCCTCGGGATAACGAGAGCCGGACGACTCCCGTACGGCAACCAGATCACCTGAATACATATAGAATAAATAAACACACAGATTAGTCACTAAATTGACCTTATATAGTTACATATATAATTATTATAAATCAAATGTATATAATTACCTCCGAAGCAATCATGCTGTCAAGACGGCGATGTAATGTCGTCAACCGGTCCGGCGATCTGTCTTCGGCTCGGACAGCCCAACTGGCACACCGAGCCAATGGCGGATCAAGACGATCATGTGGGGGGCGAAAGCATGGGAAGTACTCGTAAATCCATGCCTGCAGTAGGGTCATGCAACCAGCAATGCCCTGACAATCTCCTCTACTCGTCACACTTAGCTGACGATATAGATAGACTAATGCCGCACCTCCCCATGAATATCCGGGGACAGCTGCCAACCCCTCCTTCACCTAGTGCAGGCATGAAGGTCTAATCTGATTCCCACTTTTGTCGACAAACAAGGTGGAACCTAACATAACCCAAACACATCCTATCGCCTGGGTCTCAGGCACCCGTGGAGTCCCGCAAGTCTGGAAGACCGACTCAGTCAAAACTCCCCCACGATCCTAGTGCAGTGTATTCAAGACCCGCTCATCAACGGCCAACTGCTTCATACAGGCAAACAGCAGCTCATCATACCCCGGATCCTCGGTAATAAACTGTCCATCCACTGGCACACCGAGGATATGATGAACATCATGCAGCATGATCGTCATCTCACCGAAAGGTAAGTGAAAAGAATTCGTATTGGGCTGCCACCGCTCGACGAATGCAGAGATAAGTGGACGATCAATCGATCTGAACAGGCTGTAAGGGAGGTGTCCCAACCCAGTACTGTAAATCATCGCCTGCGCCTCCCCTGGCATCACCTGGTACCAGTTTCTCAACTTCTGCTAAACATTTTATCTGTTCTGGCACTTCAGCACTCCTCTCATCTCGCCCTCAGACATACGCGAAGCTACGTGCCCAAGAAAACTGGAAATCACGTCACCGTATGTAGGGTTACCAGGCACTGCATCCCTAACCACCCAGCTACCATCAGTGGTGCGGGATCGTCTTGATCGTTTGCTGCTCCCTGAAATTCATTTTAATTTATAATATCAAATAATAACTCAAAGAATTTATTAAATTAATTCATAAATTAATTTTCCACTAAAACTAATCAATTAAAATCAATTTATTAACTCAAATTGTAACAAATTAAGTACCTGATGTCGATGCAGCACTAGCAAAGCGGCCACCTGTACCCTTCCTAAGAGGGAGATCAATATGTGGGTGGGACTCGGAGTCCGAAGCAGAAGAACTATACCCCGTAGCCCCATCAAAACCAGGCTGCTGAATCTGAGTAGCAGCAGCAGCCTCTATCTCCCTCTGCTCCATCAAACTCTGAGCAGTAGCATCAGCCTCCCTCTCCGTATAAATCCGAGCAGCCTCAGCCTCTCTCTCCCTTTGCAACTGCTCCTCTCCCTACGGACGGAGGCATTAACATTTGCGACTCCTAGTGTGCCGCGCTCCAGAGCTACCCACGATACCCACCTCCCTTCCACCCTAAATACAAAATAAGAATTAATTATAGTAAATAAACTAAGTCAAACTAATAAATTAATTAAGAATAATTAATTTTAATTAAATTTCAGAATTTAAATTTTATTGAAAGTTATAAATTAACTAATTACAAATAATAAACTAAGTAATTCATTCATTTTAAAATTAGTTCTAATTAAAATTAAGAATTTTTAAAAAAAATAAATTAAATTTTACATATTTTTTTAAAAAATATATTAACTTTTTTTAAAAAAAAAAATTTGGCTGTGCCGCACCAGCTGGGCGGCACATCCATGGACGTGCCGCACCAGTTGGGCGGCACCGCCCTTTTTTTCCTTATTTTCTAACCCCCTAACCTAATTCAACCTAGATCTAGATCAAAACTTGAAATCTTACCATTTTAATCTTGTACGTCTTGTTCGACACGATGTTCTTGAAGAAGCTTAGAGAGTTTGAAGAAGTTGTTAGTTAGAAAATGAAGGTTTAGGGTTTAGGGTTTAAATATCAACAAAGGGCAAAAGCGTAAAAAGGGGGGCGGTGACAAGAAAAAAGGGGGTGGTGTTTAGCAATTCAGATCAATCAATTACAATCATTAATCATAACAATCTCTCTAGCAAACTCTCAATCTAATCAACCCAACATGGGTGATTCTCTCATAACAACCTAAAGCTATCTTAGCTTTCTCTCACAACAATACAACTCTTTCTATATTACACACAAAAAAGCTAAACAGAAACTGTTTATTTATACTAACACAACTCTTTCTATATTACACACAAAAAAGCTAAACAGAAACTGTTTATTTATACTAACACAAACTTGGACTCCAAGAATCCCTTTCCTATTAGGATTCTTGTCCACCAATCAAAAAATCTAAAAAAATTTTAATCCAAATCTAATTAGAAATTGGGTCAGAAATCCTAACAAATATCCCTTATATTTGTACCAAGTGCTATTCTTGAGTACAAATCATGAGTATTTGTAATCTCTCCCTTTGAAATGCCTTCAAATCTGGAGTAATTAAATTGAAGTGATTATTACTCCGATAACTGTTATTGGATAGACATTAATTAATTGGATACTTAGTTTAAGAGATATCTCTTATTACTTTTAGTAGAGAATGAGACAACTGTATTAATTTTTTTTATGCAACCTGATTTGCACTTCGTTTGTTTTATGTGATAAAATGACTTCTGCTTAGTTATATACTTTACTCATGTCTCGATTTTACATATTTAATTAGTGAGCTTTTTCTGCTCCGTTATATATATTTTAGTTCTGATTTGCCTTATCATTTGTACCTTTGTTATATTGGGTTTTATATTTCTTGTCCTAGTTGATTAATTCATCACTAATTTGCCATATTTTCCCAACAATAAACCAATTCAATAAATTAAATCAGTAAATTGTACAATTAGATACAATGGCTATTGATGCATTTACAAATGTACTTTAGGCCACCATAAGCATGTTGGTTACCCGTTAATGCTTTGCAAGATAAACCAAAACATCGATCAATTAATAAAAATTAATGCCTAATACACAAATATAGTATAGTCATGAAAATTTGTAACGGATTATGCAGATTGCAACAGAAATACTCACAAATACTATTTCCCAGTGGAAAATTCCCACCAACTTATAGCCACGGAAAAGATGAATTTGTGGATATAAATTGGTGGATATACTGCATTTTTCTTGTGGAAATGTACCTTAAATTATAGACTATACAAAACTTTTTTCCATTTATGGCACCATCTTGGCTCAGAAGAAACCAGTTCTTATCAACACATTGATATGGTCTTCATAGTTTCTAACTAACTAGTGCAACAAGTTTTTTCACTGTTGAATTGAATCACTAGACAATAGATCCACTGCCATGGCTGCTGGTTATTATATATAAATATATACCAGTAGGGCGGTCTGCGCTTGCGCTGCAGTCATCTTTTTATTAGGGCTATATTTTTTGTAGTTGTTTAAGTCGATTAGTAAGAAGATATTGCATTGGTTGTAAGTTAATCAATTAGGAGAAACTCATACATCCGAACAAATAATTCGCATATATAAAACAAAACACATGACCTCTCTTTCATTCTAAAAGTGCATTACCTAAATTCTACTCCATCTCTAGGTAATTCATCAAAATAAAGCTAATATTCTACTCCTCCATCTCTAGATAATTCATCAAAATAAAGCTCATATTATTTGTTGTTTGAAATGTATGTTGATTATCTAAAAAATCATAGTACGCTGCGGTCATTTTTTAATCTTGATTGTAATTGTTAAATCAATGAACTCGGATAGGTGGGAGAATTTGGCTTCTGCATAAGTAAGCCCTAATTTTTTGTAGTCAAGGAGCATGTATAGGTGTCGTAGGAAAATTAAATTGTTGAGAGCATTTGCAGGAGTATATATATGTAATTTACACAATGCATCAAAAAATGATTGTACTTAGCATTGGCTAACTGTGTTTTAGGAAATATAGAAATATACTAAATATAAGCAACTAATAGAAACCTCAATAAGCAACTAATATAAGCAACTAATAGAAACCTCAATAAAAAGGAATGATAAAAAAAAATTTGTAAAATAAAAGAGAAATAAGGAAATGTTAAATTTAATTATCAAATAATATAATCAACAAATAAATCCAGATTTACCTCAAAATGTTGCGGTGAGAAGTGAAAACTCCCCACTTTAGGTTATGTCATCCTAAGGTGCTGCTAAATTAAATGGAATGATCTTATCAACGTCCACCTGGAAATTTTAGGAAACAGAACGGAGTTCATGTGAAACCAATTCAGAGAAATGTCAGGGAAGAAGAAACCCACCCAAATAGAAATAAATACGAAAGGAAAACAGAACTGGAATGCCAATAGTTTACCCATGAATCAACCATTATTGCAGATACATTTATAGCACCAATCCTTTGGAATTCCGGCAGAGGAGTTGAACCGGTAAATCCTAATATCCACACACAATTAATATGTAATTAAACACACTTAATCATAAATATAAAAATAGTAAATTACAAAAAATGGCAACAGGAAAAGTAAGGGAGGCAATTCATCAAGAGCCTTTTTAACCACCCGAAAAGTACGAAAAGACAAAAAAAAAAAAAACCAAAAGGAGGTACCACATTAATCCTCAATTTGTCATTTAAGTAATTTCCATAGTCACTAAAAATAATATATATATATATATATATTATATGACATATGGTGATCTATTTTAATTGGATAAGATAACCAGGTTTGGATCTGATCACTTTGTACAATTCATTAATCTGACACACACAAAAGAAAGTTTGTTTTTTTTATTTTCTTTTTAATAATTTGGAAAACATAATCTGTCGGTATGCAATTTTGAACGAAAATTCTCTGCCCCAATTTTGGTGCCCCACTTGTGCCCCATCCATCAAATAATGACACGTGTCCCTTTTTAGTTTTTAATGTTATTCCTTGTTTGCGTAATTAAATTAAATTTTATATTTTCATTCTAAAACCCTATGGGGAATGTATTAAAATTTAGGACTAACCCTTATATATAATTATTTATAGTTAATTTGGGGCTAAACCTGGTGTTTATGTGGGTTTCTTATTTTATTTTCTTGTATAAATATTACTTGTGAAAACTTAAAAAAAAAAAAA
>AWUE01021986.1:0-35720 GCA_001974825.2 Corchorus olitorius
ACAAGGTATAACACAAGGGACATGTGGCATGATTTGGTGAATGGGGCATGAAGTGGGGTACAAAACTTGGCGCGGGGGATTTCCATCCTGCAATTTTAATGAACCTTACTAACCTACTTCAAATCGAACGAAAATCCTCTGCCTCAATTTTGGTGCCCCACTTATGCCCCATCCATCAAATAATGACATGTGTCCCTTTTCAGTTTTTAATGTTATTCCTTGTTTGCGTAATTAAATTAAATTTTATATTTTCATTCTAAAACCCTATGGGGAATGTATTAAAATTTAGAACTAACCCTTATATATAATTATTTATTGTTAATTTGGGGCTAAACCTTGTGTTTATGTGGGTTTCTTATTTTATTTTCTTGTATAAATATTATTTGTTAAAACTTAAAAACAAACAATGTATAACACAAGGGACATGTGGCATGATTTGGTGAATGGGGCATGAAGTGAGGCACAAAACTTGGGGCAGGGGATTTCCATCCCTTCAAATCTAACAGCTACACTCAAATGTGACTCTTTTACGGCCTTATTAAATTTTAGTTCATTATATATATTAGATTAGATTCATGCAAAAAAAGTAAAAGTTCAACCAACAAGTGGTTTTCATTAATTTGGTACTTGTTCCTTAATGCAAATGTAAGGTCTCGAATAAGGTTAACTTGTAAATAATAAAAATAAATGTTCAATGAAGGAAAGGCAAAATGATGATTAAGCCTTTTTACAGTCTAATATTCTGATTAAAGGAAATCCACATGGCTGTTGCCAGAACAAAGAGATCCTGTTCTTCTTTTACAATATCTAATTTTAACAAATTAACATGTCGTACGTTGTTGCCAGAACAAGCAGATTCTGTTCTTATCTTACAATCTAAAAATTCCAACCCCAAGACCTTTTATTTTTTATACAGTCTAATATACAATAGTTCTTACTGGCCCCTAAACTGTTTTTGCAAGCTCCACTTCTTCTCCATTTAGCTCATCACCAATTTCTTCTCTTTTCTTGAAATGGATGGGCTTGTAAGTATAATATTTGGCACATAGCAAATAGTATACGAAGTTTATAACTTGCAAAATAGCAATCAACCAATAAAAATTTTCTAGTTTCCCAGTATTCAAACTCTTATTTGGTAGCCAGTTGGTATATTTGTGGGCTATGGTAACCAAGAGTGTGCTTGAATAGTTGCCAAGAGCTATGGCAAGCCAAAACAAAGCAGTGGCAGTGCTCCTCATGCTTTCTGGTGCTTGGTCATAGAAAAACTCAAGGTGCCCAATTGACTTAAAAGCTTCAGCAATTCCATGGAGGCTATATTGAGGTACCAGCCAAAAAACTGAAATGGGAATCATAGCTTTGGGGCTATTGATTAGCCCATGTACCGATGCTACATCTTTACGCTTCACTTCGACGAAGCCAGCAACTAAATTTGAGATTACGGAAATAAGAAGGCCTATTCCCATGCGGTGCAAATAGCTTATCCCACGGTCAAGGCCTGTGTATTTTCGTGCCAAAGGAACCAAAAGGCGGTCGTAAATTGCTATTGTAATGAGCAAGGAAGATGTGCCGAAGATTGTCATGGTGGCTGAAGGGATTTGGAAGGTGTTTGATAAGTGTTTATCCATGGTGTTTGCTTGCTGAATTGAGAAGGTGTAATGTTGAGCATCCGCTAGGGAAAATACAATTCCAGCTGTTGCAATGGGTAACAATCTGATCACAGATTTTACCTCTTCAACTCTGTGAACTGTGTTCAGTCTCCAGAAGTTTGGTTTGGCTGATGATTCCAGGTTGTCTTCGTCTGTCAGGACAGCTGCCTTGTCCAGAAATCTGCAAATTTTTGTTGTTATTTTTCTTACTGTGATCTCAATAATGATATTAAGAAACTTGGAAATAGTATTAAATTACGGTCGCGGCCGTTACACCCCGATCACGGGTGTCGTGGATAAAAATCGATTGAATCATATGTAAATTATACTGTCGCAAAACCGTTCTAATTCAGCCGTTGGCCCCTTACGTAACGTCGGGGCCGATTTTTAGTACCATAAATTATGATAATTGAAATTGATACTTACTTGAGTTGTTGAGTATGTTGAAGCACCCCATGTTTAGAAATTGAGGCGTCAAGTTCTTCATTGGAATACAAGTTTGAATCAGAAACGGAAACCTTTCTCTTCCTGAAAGCTGCCACGCAGACTTGGACGAGACGGGTATAAGGACTCCCAACAGGATCCAGATGCCGATAAAGGCAGTAACCAATCAAAAACAAGATTATTGAAACAGCCATGGAAATTGCTGGAATTCCAAGGCCCCAGCCCCATCCAACGTTGTCTTGAATATAGACAAGCACAGTTGATGCTGTTAAAATTGCCACTCCTAAAGAGAAGTAGTACCAGTTAAAGTAAACCCAAGTCTTTTTAGGTTTTGAAGGATCATCCTCGATGAATTGGTCCGCCCCAAAGGCCGCCACGCATGGCCTGATTCCGCCAGAACCCAAAGCCGCCAACAGAAGAGATATGTAGAGAACTGCATATTGTTTACCATTAGCTTCTACGCAAACTTCGTCCCCTACACATTTGGGTGGCCTCAAATGTGGCAGTGTAGCTGATAGTGTTAGGCTTATCATTCCCTGATGATTACAATATTCAGTTTGTCTAATGAGAAATGAGAAATGATCAAATAAACAAATTTGATAATAACTACAATAACAAATATATATATATATATATGACTTGAACTTGAAATTTCGTGGTTATCTTATCAGTTGAGCCAAATGTCATGTATTCAATTTGCGCTTGCTAAATAATAAAGAGATGCTGTTGGAATTTCTATGAGAGGACATGAAGCAAGTAAGCATAAGTTGAAATTAACAATGCCACACGTTCTTCTCTTTTGAACAAGTGTCGAGCATGCAATTTTTTGGTGCAACTCAGCCAATTTTCTAACAGATACTAACATGTAATAATAATACTCAAATTTAACACAAACAAATTATTAATGCTAATATTTGTCAGTTACGGATATATATTAATTGCCAAACAATTTGTAATTATGTATAGTATTAATTTTCTTACAAGTAGGTAAATAACGGAGGCGACAGTGATAGTCCAAAATCTTCCTGCATAGGCATCAGAAATGAAAGCTCCGAGCAATGGCGTCAAGCAAGAAGTGCCATTGAAGTTGGTCACTGTATTGGCGGCTTGGGTTAATGGCATATGCATCTCATTGCCTAAGTAGTTAACCATATTTTTGGCAAAACCAAGCATCGCAAACCTCTCGCACATATCATTTCCTACCATATATATGTATTATATACCCCCAAACAAATCAGTATATATAGTAGTAATTCAAGATAAATATCATGAAAATGATCGAACACAACTCAAAATACACAAAATAAGATAATAACTTTACCTAAGATGAAGGGCATTGTCTTGATCCCACCCTTTTTGTCATTCAAAGCAGCCTTGTCAGAGCTCTTTCCATGGCCGTTTTCGTCTGCCATATTACCTATATATGACTCAGGATTTTCCAAAATCAAGATATTTTTGGTGCTGTGATCTTCCCATGTTTTGTGTCATGTTATATATATACTACTCATGGGGTCGTGACGACAGAGAAATTTTGTTTTCTTCCTATAATTTTGTATACTTTAGATGGCATGTTTTAGGTATCTTCAATAATAGTAATCATAATACAACTATACAAGTCAGCTCAGGGCACTAAAAGACATAAAAACACTTCTAAAAAATAATTGGCTACTAATTTAAGGGAAAATAGACAGCGGGCGGGGAAATAATTAATATGATAATTACATATCAACTGCACACAATATTTTATTTAATCATCATATAATCAATATATATATATATATATATATATATCTCACTCAAATCTTAAATTACTTATATTAGATCTTAATTTATATATCACTCAAATTTGGGTTTTGATTCGCAGTATAATCTTTTATTGCCACTTGCAAATTTGTTTGTTTTCACGTGTAAATCTTAAATTATACTATTTCTCAAAAAAAGAAAAATTATACTATCCGTTGATGCATAATGGTTCTCAATAAGTAAAAATTTAATTCATCCGAGTGATTTTTATGATACCTAAATCTTGAGATCCTTAATTTATGCATTAATTTCTTTTCTATATTTATTCTTTTGTTTTGGTAAGTGGATTATTTAAGATTGTTTGATAAAACTGAAAATAAGTGTTTAATAAAGAGTGTTAAAAACAGAAGGTTGAAAGGGGTGAATAATTTGAATCTGTATTGAGTATACAAAAGTTTAAAATACAGTGTAGTAATAGGTTTACAAGTATATGATAAAGGTGAGTTTAAATTACAAATATTTGAGTGGTTAAGGATATAATTAGCTAGTGATAAGGATATAATTATCTCATCTAAAATTCTTCAAGATTTGAAATCATAGTTCCCTCCAATACTCCCCCGCAAGATGGAGGATCCATTGGAGACGCCAATCTTGGATAACAATTGATGAAATCTGTCCCGAGGAAGTGCTTTGGTGAGTGCATCTACCAATTGATCAACTGTGGAAATGTGATTCACTAAAAGAGCTCCTTGTTTCACCTTTTCTTGAACAAAAAAGTAGTCAAGTGCCAAGTGCTTCATGCGAGTGTGAAAGACAGGATTTGCACAAGCATAAGTGGCACTGAGGTTATCACAAAGTACTAGTGGAGTTGTTGACAGAGAAGCATGAAGTTATTGAAGAATTGATTGTATCCAAATCATTTCTGAAACACATGCAGCAATGGCTCTGTACTCTGCTTCTGTGGAAGAACGAGCTATAGGTTTTTGCTTCTTTGAGCACCATGAAACAGGTGTTTTGCCATAATACAGAATATATCCAGAGGTTGATCTTCTGTCATCAGAATTTCCTGCCCAATCTGAATCAGTATAAGCAGTTAAAGTCAACTGATTTGCCCTGGAAACATGGAAGCCATGGAACATTGTACTTTTCAAGTATCTAAGCACCCTTTTAAATGCTTGTAGATGGAATGTTGTAGGTTTATGCATAAATTGAGACAGCCTGTTTACTGCAAAACAAATGTCAGGATGTGTGATTGTGAGATATTGCAATGGGCCTACTAACTTCCTGAATTCAGTTTCATCTGCTGGTGCTGAACCATCATCAAGCTTCAATACATTGGTAGTGGACAATGGAGTATTAAACTCTTTTGCTCCTGCCATGTTTGCTTTGTTTAGCAGATCATCAACATACTTAGACTGAGATAACAACAGTCCTGAGGCAGTAACATTAACTTCAACCCCCAAGAAGTAGTGTAAAGTACCAAGATCTTTGATAGAAAATCTAGTAGCAAGCTCACTGGTAAACTTGGATAGAAAATTTGCATCATTTCCAGTAAGGATAAGATCATCAACATAAACCAACATGTAGGCAAGAATATTACCAGACTTATATATGAACAAGGAAGCATCTGCAACAGAGTTTGTGAAGCCAGAATTCAACAAGAAGTTGCTTAATGCACAGTACCAAGCACGAGGTGCTTGTTTAAGTCCATAAATGGCCTTTTTAAGCTTGCAAACTAGCTGAGGATTCTGTTTATTATAGAGTACTGGTGGTTGTTTCATATAAACCTCATCCTGGAGATCACCTTGTAAGAAAGCATTATTTACATCAAGCTGCTTTAAGGTCCAGCCATTTTATACTGCAAGACAAAGAACCAGTCTAATTGTAACTGGTTTCACCACTGGACTAAATGTCTCAGTAAAATCAATCCCAGGGCGCTATGTAAAACCCTTGGCCACTAATCTTGCTTTATATCTGGAAATTGAACCATCAACATGTTTTTTAATCCTGAAGACCCAGTTACAGCCAACAAGATTTCAGTTTGCAGGTTCAGGTACAAGTTCCCAGGTTCCATTTCTATGCAAAGCAGCAAGTTCATCCAACATAGCAGCTTTCCACTTGGGGTTTTTGATGGCTTGAGTAGCACATGTTGGTTCCAATGTTTCTGGCAAAGGATGCTTAGTAACAGTATACATAACTTTTGGTTTGAAAATTTTATTAAGAGACCTAGTAACCATAGAGTGAGTTCTTTGAGATTGGTTACCTGAAACTGAAGCATTTGCTGTTGATTCTGATAATGGAGCTGCACATTCAGTAACCAGTGGCTGAGAAACATTGTGCACATATGAATTAGAGGAAGATGACACTGGGGAGGCTGCTGGTGTATTTGAAATAGAGAGCAAAGTATCTGTGTTGGTTTCTGGTAATGGTTGAGGTTGTTGAAAGTGTGTTAAGAACAGAAGGTTGAAAGGGAAGAATAACTTGAATCTGTATTGAGTATACAAAAGTTTAAATACATTGTAGTAATAGGTTTACAAGTATATGATAAGGGTGAGTTTAAATTACAAATATTTGAGTGGTTAAGGATATGATTAGCTAGTGATAAGGATATGATTATCTCATCTAAAATTCTTCAAGATTTGAAATCATAGTTCCCTCCAATATTTAAAAACTAAAATTTTAATACTGAATTTCATAAGTACTGAATCTGAATCATAAAAACTGTTTGATATCATTATGGAAATTAAGTACTAAATGTAGAATTGAATATAAATGTATTGTTTTTGGCCAAAAATAATATAAATGTATTGTTTGATAAAAATAAGGGTTGAAGTCCATAAATAATTAAATTTTTTTGGCACCATAAAAAAATAATTGAATTTACATATTGTTACCCTTATTATTAAAGTAATTTTTTTTTTAAAATCTTGTGTTATATAGTTATATATAGTATAAATGTTAAGATTTTATTTTTCGGACGAAGACAAGATCTGAAGATTTACATCCAATTTTGATGTCTTCGAAACTTGCTTGTGTGTAGAAGAGACATGATGAATGGCTCTTTCTAGTTTGGGTAATTTTCTCTACGTCTCCCCTCGATATATATGGCTTCGATGATGTTCTTATCTATGTCAAAGACTCAAAACTCAAAGTTATCCCTGGTGTCGAAACGTTCGGGTCCGGGGAACCCTGTCGAGACGACGTTGGTATGAAGGAGTCGCCACTAATCTTTTTTCTAACGTGCGATTAGTCACCTAATTGACCTAACCAGTCCAATGAGGTCCGGCGCTTGCCATGGGACCCACTGAACCTAAGGTCCGGGCTTCTAACCTAAATCTAAGTTCGGGAGTCGATTACGCTCGGGGAAGGATTAGCACCCCCGAGTCGCCCGTCAAGTGACGGTACCTCTAGTCTATCTAGATCTACTGGGTCGAAAAGAAAAAAATTGGTTGCTTTTAATACTTGATCTTGATTATCAATAGAAAGGGTTATGAAGGAAAAAGAAATCTCTTTAAAACCAATGTCGAGAATTCGAAGAATAGGATCGAACCCCGTCGATCAATTCTGACTCGATTCTCTTTCATCGTCTGTTCTCTTGTTGAATCTCCTGCACCGGAGAGAGGTTTTGAAAATGCTGTGTCAAAACCTTTTAGTTTTATTTCTTAAAGTTTTTTACTTTACATTGAAAACTTCCATTTTAGTCTCCCTAAAAATGGCGTGAAAATCTTCTTTTCTTGCTATTTTCAAAAAAAAACATTTTCCATTTTTTTATTGATGAACTAAGTCTGGTTTAAATTTGAAAATCTTTGTTTAAGTCTTAAAACACTTAATTACCAATTTTAATTCATTTTGAAACCTGAATAAGAGAATACTTACCTTTTTTGAAAAATGCTTTTGGAAAAAATGATCTTTTTGTATTTTCTTGATTATACTTAATCTTAAAGGGAAGAAAAATGAATGCAGATGATGCATGAACTGGTATATTTTAATCATTTGATTAATAAAGAGGGGTTTACTCGAGTCAACCCCTACGAACCTAGCCCGACCCCTCGGGGATATTCGTAAAGGTTGTTCGATCTCGGAGCGAAATCCCGAGAGGTCGTGCTCATGCACCTTTACCCGGAATTTGCCCGTCATAGTCAAAAACACCATTTTATAAATCGGGATATATAATGGTAGCGTGTAATGTAATAGTTTAAGTATACAAGTAAATATGACATGCATGCAATTAGGCTCTATTTTACCACTACTCTAATTTGCTAAATTATTACAAATCAAAGCTTAATTAAATTGAAATTAAACTAACACAGAAAAAAATTGAAAGAAATTAAAACTTATGGGCCAAATTGGACAAATTGGGGACCTATCTGCACATAAAGTAAACAGTTAGCAACATTTAGGAGTCAAAGAGCACAATTTGAAAATCAATAATGTGAATAAACAATAACTATGGAATTTAAAAATGTGAATGCACATTAAATTAATCTAACCCTTTTTCTTTTTTCTTTTTACTAATCTATTGACCAATAAACTAGACTATTAAGCTAATTCTAGAATCCAATTTTTACTAATTTATTGGGACTTAAACTAAATTACTAATAATTTTAACTACTTAGAAAATTATACTAATTTCTAAGGAAGACTAACTTTAATCTAGCCAATTATAACAAATTATATGGGTATTGACTCCTAGACTTAATTAATTAATCCATTTCAAAATTATCCAATTGCTATTCCTAAATATGATTTATTGACATTAAAACTATTAAGTAAGACTAAGCCCAAATGCAAAAGAGAGTTAAAAACCCAAATGACTAAAAGAAATTTATGCCCAAAGTCAGAAATTATACCAAATAGGAGAATGGGCCTCGGTGGGTTTTAAAAAAAAGGCAAGTTGGGCTTATGGGTCATATAGGGTTGGATGAGGGCTATACCAGATCGGGTTATTAGGGTTGGTATAAAAGCCAACCCTTCTCTGCTTCTTCAAACCCTTTGAAACCCTAGCCGCCAAAGCCCTCTTGTCGAATTTCATTTCCTCCGCCCGAACCACCATGCTCCTCCGCGTCAGACCTCTGTTTGTGCTCTGATGGCCGTGAAAGTCTCCAGAAACGTTGGCCTCGCCTCTTTCATCTTAGATCCGGCCTGAGATTCTCCGAAAACATCCTCTGCCCCTTCGAATCAGGCTTAATCCGAACCCAGATCTAGCCTCCGATCCGGCGGATCTAGCCATCGAAGTCCTCTGATTTCGAACTATGTTAATCTCCATGGTTCATTTGGTAAACCCTCTGAATCATCCATCAAACTAAGCTTCTCTGATCCCCGATTGTGCTTTAAATCGGTCTCGCTCTCTCTCTGCTTCCAACCTTCCAAAAAGGTAAAGAGATCTTCTTCGTCTTCCTCACTTATTCTTTTTTTTTGTGTATGTTTTCTGAAAATAAGGTTTTGATAAAGAGGGTTCAAGAGAGAGATAGAGAGAGAGAGGGCAATCCCTCTGTTTTATCTTGAATTAAGTGTGTGTGATGATTTTTGTGGGTATCTTTTCTTTTTTCCGAATGAGTCTCTGAATTCTGTTTTTTGAGAGAGGGAGAGTCAATGAAAGAGAGCCGAGAGGGTTTTTTCTTGAGGTGGAGAGCTACTGAGCTTTCGGTAGGGAGAGAATCTAGGGAAAGAGAAGAGAGAGTACAGTGTGTCGAGAGAGAGGGAAGCTGAGAGTCTGTGAATTTCTTTTTGTATTAGGAAAAAAATGGGGAGAGCTTCTAGAGAGAGAGAGATTTTTCTGAGTGCAGTGTGTGGTGTGTGTTCAGTGAGGAGAGTGGAGAATTTTTTTAGAGAGGGAGGTTGTGTTGTGCGTATTGGCTTGGTCCTAGTAGAGAGCCACTGAGTTGGAAAAAAGAAAAAAATTCCCCCCCCCCTTTGATTCAATGCATCATCCTCCCTATTTAGCTCTAACAAATTCTTGTCTCTTTGTGCAGGTTTGTTGAGGAAGAGGATAAGATCAGGGGGTTAGGTTGAGGTGGCAGAGTGAGCTGGCCAACAGAATCTCTTCGGGTATACTTCTCTCTATATAATATTTTCACTCTCTCTCTCTCTATTCGGTGTTTTGCCAATCCTTGGGGAATCATTTGCTGACTTGAATGCTTGAATTCTGTTGTTGAATTGGAGTTCTCTACTGACTTGTGCAACTACCTGCTATCTTGTCCTGCATCTTTGAGAGTCCTTGGATCATCTGATTTGTACAATTGTCTCCTTTATTCTAATCTGGTGGCTTCTCCTTTATTGAGTCCCACTGCACCCTACTGCACTATATTGATTTTTGGCAGCTAGCATACTCGTTTTTATTGAGTGCATCATGTTTCCCATAGGCCTTTGCTCTGTTGTCCCTTAGCTGTTGACTTTGATTTTGCAATTCACTCCATTTCATTTTACTGCACATAATCACACCGTATAATAGCAAAATTTAGATGTATCTGCTCAGCTTACCACCGAATTGACTTTCTTTGGCATATGGTGCAACTGCTAATTTTGATCCTCTTGACATGGATTAATTTTGTATTTTGACCTTCTGATTGTTGAGTGGTGACTCGATAAACCTATAGACATGATTCTGTCTTATCATTGCACATTGAGCTCGGTGTCTGTCTTTGCTGCATTTTCCCATTTTCAATTGGTCTTGACCATGTTGCTGAGTTGCTCTGTCTCCAAGTTTTAACTTGTCATTATTTCTTTCCTTCGAACTGAGCACTTCTACTTGTTGCTTTGCTGACTTGAGCCTCTTAGAACTTTGCCGTATAAATGGGACATTCTGCCATGTATTTCACTGTTTGCGCTTTGATTCTGCTTCAATGCTGACTTGAATTCAAAACTGTTTGTTTCTTGCTGGATCAATTAAGCTAAACTTTGAATGCTCTGAGTGAATCATTTCTGAATTGAAGCCATTTGAAAGAAATGTCTCCATCTTTATTTTCAATGCATGTTCTGTTCTTGCCTTAGATCCTGATGACTCTAACGACTGTGGTTGCCTATCTAGAACCTTGCGATTGCCTTTGTTTTTATCCCCCTTTTGCCTGTAGAGCAAGTCTGAAATTCATGCCTGATGTGATCTTGCCCTTGCTTGACTGCATTTTGAGAACTGAGTTGCTGCCTTGACGTGTCGCTTTGTTTGCAAATGCTCTTGGTTTCAATGTATTTGAGTATCACTGTCTTGCTTGTCCATATTGCTGCCTCATTAATAATTGACTGATGGATTCACATGAGTGCTTTGCTGTTCTTCTTAAATGGCATCGTTGGCATTTCGAGGCCAGCAATACATCCTGAACCTCGCGCCGAACTTTGCCTAAAACAAAAATCTTTCCCCCAGGCTTTGTGCTCATTACTTTGTTGTTTTGTCATGTCTCTTAGTGCAATTCTTTGTTGTTTGCCTTGTTGTGTTGCTTACTGTTCCTTAAATGTCATCTTTGGTTTAGTCCTCCCTGTCTCAGCCTTTGCACACTCTCATGTACAGCCCTGCATATTGAGGTCTTTCAAAAGATCTTCGACGCACGGGTACATGACTTGTTTGATCACTCCTGCATGCTCCCTTGCCCTGTTTGCTGTTGTTTGTATCTCTTTGAAAATTGGCATCCCACCAATTGATGGTGCTCATGCTTTGAGCCTGGGGGAAATATTCCATTTCTGCCTATTCTTTCCTTTCTACTAACTTGCAGGGCTAAAATCCATCAAAGGTGTTTGAAGTCTTCCACCAGCTCCTATGGACCTTGCAATCTCTTCATGTAGTCTTCCACCAGCTCCTATGGACCTTGCAATCTCTTCATGTATTAAAAGGAGGAAGAAACAAGGGACACTTTCAAGAAGAACTTCCTGATGTCATATCAAAGAAGACCATGTGATTGTAAACAAAAGATACTATTTTTGTCATTTTATTGCCTTTTTTGCACTAAAAATTGTAAATACAAACAAATTACTTTGATTATTATTATTATTACTTCTTTTTGTATTTTATATGAAAATGTTCCAAAGATAAATCCAACTCAATAATGCAATGTATGACTATACTTAACACGTGCCACTAAGTGTCCGTATGACTAAATTAGCAAATGCAAAATAAATGACATGCCTAATAAAATGAACCAAAAAGTGCTTAATATGATGAGCATGCTTCATGGGTAATGAATGAGATCAATGAAACAAAATTGGACAAACTTAATAAAAACAAGGACATGAAAAATGCCATTTCAAAATTAGGCCTATTACTAAGAAGGCCTAAGCTATGTAAGTATAATGCAGCTAAACCATGAAAAATGCAGAAACGCCAAAAGGTGCCCATTAAGATTTTTTTTGGGTTTTTCCAATGCAATCTAAATGATTGAGAGATGAATTAGCTATTCTAAATTAATAGTGGACTTAAAATGACCAACATGCCCCTGAATATGCAAATGACCAAAATGCCCTTAGTATAAAAATGACCAAAATGCCCCTGGATAACCCTATTGCCAAATAAGAAGTAAATGATTTAAATTGAAGGATACAAGACAAAAATGGGTGTCTACACCTGGTGACAAAAAAAAAAAACAAAAAATAACTCAAAGTTACCCCGGTTAATTTTTCTTCAAAACAACTTTTGTTTGGGGTGGCGACTTAGGAAAGGTTAAAATTGTTTAGGTTTAGGAAAGGTCAGGGACACGTGTAGGGTTAGATGAAACCAGACAATATGGACCATTGAAAGTTTGAAATCAACCTGAACTACAAGTAACATTAACCGGAAAGGTAAAAGCATATCAACATTTACCTATGGCCCACTTGTCATAAAAGAAAAGTTTAAAGCAATCTACTCATGACCCACTTGTCATACAAAAGTGTAAAGCAATTTATTTTATCATTAATGAAAGTTTAAAGTAATATTTTACATTTACCCATGACCCATGTTGGATTTTTTTTTTGTCAAGAATAGTTAAGAAAAGTAATAATATTAAATAAAAATATTATGAACAATGAACATAAGTAAAGTATGATGATATATGATATATCTTTAAAAAAATATTATAAGTTTCTTTTGGTAAAAAGACGTATATCTCATTTTTATTTTGTTATAATAGTAAAATTATGATCATTGATATTTTATTTAAATAATTATCTTTTGGTAAAAAGATGTATATCTCAATTTCTAATTAATGAGTTAGTGGAAATTGGTCATAAATTTTGGCGGATAAGTAATTTCAAATTATTTCCCTCCTTTCAAGTTGTAATGACTCTTTTTTTCTACTTTCTAATAAAATTTTTAATTTATTTTTAAAATTTGAATAAATAAAAAATAGTACTATCAAATTATAAAAATATTTTTGTAAAATACATTAACATGATTGTTTATACCTCAATTTACAATTGAGGGTAAATTTGTCTTCACATGATTTATATCAAGATGAGTGGTCAAGATTTGATTACAAATCCTGAAGAAACTTAGTTTCTGCACCACCCTGATTCTAACTGAATTAGGAAATTCTTGTAATTAATTAATTAAGGCCGAAATTATTAATAAATAATAATAATTTCGAAATTATTATTATTATTTCCATATATGCCGCCCAAAAATAGGAGAGTGGCAAAGAAAGTCAATCGGAAGCAGTTTCCTTTGATATTGCTGCCTGCTAGGGAGACAAATAAGTAAAAAAGGAAAAATTGCTTGTCATCTGCCCATGAGATGAAAAATACCTCATGGACATACATAGCAAGGCCCAAGTCGTCTCCCGTATAGAGGAGAGGCCGCCCTCTACCCTGCTGAGAGATATTTTTCTCTTCCTGTAGGAAGGAGGCAGGGAGCTAAAGTTTGTCAGCAAAGGAAACATCTGTGCACATGAGAGAGGCATGAGATTTTCAACCTCACACCTCCTCCATATAGTCGACCAACCATAGTGGAGAAATCGCCTAACCCTTTTCCCGTCCCCGAGAGGCGAAACTGCAACTTTGTATTTTGTTTAATTAAGGATAAAATGGTAAAATTGATCAATTAAAGAGGCTACAGGCTGCGATTTCTATCAAGGAGCATACCATGATGATCCTTGAGCTATGTAGATCATCTTGGTAAAATTTCACCTCATTCTGATATCGGAGAAAAAACTTATGCCCGGTTTTCAGTTAAGGACGTTTTGGGGAGTGAAACCAAGTTCACCATGAAGGAGAGCACGAATTCACTTGAAATTTTTTCCATAGTCTTATGGATAATCTAAGCCTACTGGTGAAATTTTGGTTAAATCTGAGATCATTTGCAACTTTTGCATTCTTTTCAGTTAAGGACATATGGCTTTCTCACCCCGGTTTAAGCCATTTTCTTAATTGATTATTATTTTCATGATTTGAAGAGCTAAATATGACTAAATATGAGTAATTTCGTGGCCTTGGTGTTCAAAGTCCAATTCATGATGTCAATTGGCCACTACTTAGTCAAAATAGCTAAATTCAATACAAAAGAAGCAACGAAGGCCTGCTGCAGTGTGATAGGAAGAAGGAAGAATTATCATCAACTACCCAGGAGGAAGATTTCCATCTCCCATCCAAGCAGAGTGGCGCCCTAGCATCTATTTTGCCCTCTCCCTAGTAGTTGGAAGCAATCAGAAGGAGAAAGAAGATTCACTGCACTTTCCTGGAGGCTGTCATCTACATAGGAGGAGGAATTCGCCTTCTTCAGCAAGGCAAGCCCATTAATGCCAAAGCCCATGCCACCCCCTATATAAAGGGAGGCCATTTTCAGGTTTTAGGCAGATATCACTCATCTCAAATCCAGCTCCTGCAGCTACAAACTTGCTCCGCGCAAAAAACAAGCTCTGTGGTTATTTTCTCTCTGGCTCTGCGCCATTTTCCTCTTGTTCATCACGAGTTCTTACTCGTTCTTCATATTTTTCTTCCTTAAATCTTGTCTCAGGACAATCAAACACTCTTTTAGTGTTTTTCTCTTGTTTCAATCTTATCTCCGGACATACAAACACTGTACATGTGTTCTTCATTTAGAAATAACATATCAGTTTGTTATTTTCTTTTCAAATTCAATTGCAATGAAAGCAGATCTCCTAGATCTGATCCAAATAGAGAGAGACCCATAGATGGAAAGTAGTTCGCTTGTGGATCCAATGATTTAAATGCTCCGGTGTGACTTTGATCCAGTCCCCACAATCGCTCTGATCTTTTAATCTGCTGCTTCGCGCACTAAATCTAGCTTTTACAACCTCTTTGTCAATTTCAGCAAATTGACTGGCACGCCCTTATGCTGTCATAAAGAATTCTCCGTGAAAACTCTAGCAAGAGATTTTTGGTGCAACAATAATCAATAATGTTGTGTGTGCATATAGATATTAATTATATAGTATATTATAAATAAATAATTTAGATTTTACAGAAACTTTAATTTTAAATTATAAGAAATAAGATTATGTGCACTTAGATTAATTTTATCCAATTTTCCATTATCTCAATAATTTGCATAGTAAACTTAGTTTCTCACATATCAAATATCGTATTCAAGTAGACTATATAGTGATATTTTCTAAAAAAAAAAGATTATATAGTGATATTATTAGTTGCTTAATTGAAATATATGAAACTTTGGGGTTTGACTATCAAAATTCGGGGGTTGACCATCAAACTTTGGGGTTTGACTATCAAAATTTGGGGGTTGACCATCAAATTTTGGGGTTTGACTATCAAAATTTGGGGTTTGACAATCAATCTTTGGGTGTTGACTATCAAAATTTGGGGGTTGACCATTAAACTTTGGGGTTTGACTATCAAAATTTGGGGATTGACCATCAATGGGATTTGACTATCAAGATTTTTGTGATTGAAATGTTTTGTAGACAATGATTCACCTTAAATCCTTTTTTCTATTGAAATGACAATTAATTAAATTTTGATAGTCAAACCCCATTGATGGTCAAACCCCACATTTTGATAGTCAACACGTTAAATATTATCCCAATCGAAGCACCCACTTCAATTTTGCCACAAAACTGTATTTAAGGCAAAGTTTTGTATTTAATACAACTTATATAAGGTATTACTTTGGTGTTTGGGGTTTGGTCTATAACTTACATTGATAATAACTAATAAACATTGAATTGGAAATGTATAAGTGTTTAAATAATTAAATTTAAAAAAACACATATAAAATAACACTATAAATGAAATAATAATGTGGTAATGTTATGAGTTTTTTGTTCGAAATTTTTTGATAATGAGTTATTTCTTATTACAGATAAAATAACATTAATACAAACATTTACAATATTTGCACTATAAACACAAAGACGAACAATTTAGTATATGCTAAATGTAAACATTATCCAAGATCTATGCTATTATAAATTCCTCTAATCATTTAAATTTCTAGCTAGGGTGCGTTGGAGGGGAAAAAATGTGGTAAACGAAAATTTGAACTAATGTTACATCAAGCTTTGTAAGATTAAAATTTAAAATTAAAATTTTGAATGGAGGGAACGGGTGGTTAAAATTTTGGTTGTAACTTGTAATTCAATTTTTTTTACCAAAAACTTTGGTGGGAGTTACAAAAAACTGTTAAGGGAAGAATTGGAGATGAAATTTTGGTGATAGAAATGTTTGTTTAGACATGGTTTCAGCTCAAACTCCTTTTTCTATTGAAATGACAATTAAGTAAGAAATTGAAGACAATTAATCAACTCCAAGATGCTAAGTTCGAAGTCTATATTTCCGCCATTTTTACTAAGTTTTCGGTTATTTATTATTATATTATTATCAAATTTGTATATATTTTTTTGTGAAAAAATTTGTATATATTTTATTATTAATAATACTCATCTCATAATTATTTACTAATAATTTCAATTGTTTTAGTAATTTTTATATTTATTTACTTCTTTAATCTTTCTTTTTACGAGTAAGTCCGATTTACTTTTATTCTTCTTTATAAAAAATTTTATTACAAATAAATTGTTTCAGGAAATAACATAGCGTTTATTTCTCTTCATAAAAAAGTAAAAAGTTTCTTTTAATTTTCGTTCTTCACATCTGTTCTCTTTGATCCATGAAATTATAGTATTTATTTGAATATAAATTAAATGTTTATTCCTATAAACAATGGCAAAAAAATGTTTTTTTTCCTATAAATAACTTTTACCCAGAAGATAAACCCCAAAGAAGATCAAACCAGCCCTTCTTTAAGAACTAAGATGAACATTGATGAACCCTAGTCTCCCAAACCCCAAAAAAGTCAAGCTTGCCAACCGCCACCCATCTAATTAAGTCAATTTGTAGGAACACCAAATGTTAAATGAAAAATTAACCCAAAAAAGGGAAAATAAAGAACAAAACCGAAAGCATGTTGAGGATTTGAGCTTAATTATTACCAAACAGGGAGGAGAACATAATGAGTAAAAACAATGCCCATTATAATCATCTTGTTAATTTCTTTAGCAAATTGGGAATATTAGTATTGTTTCCTCACAATAGTAAATTTCAATCCATAAAGATATGTGCTTTGCATTGGTCTTATTTTTGCTCTGCTATCAAGTCTAACTACAGTGTTCTTAATCACAGGCTTGGTAAAAACAAAGGCAGAAAAGGATTTAGCAGCAGTGAGAGATCAACATATCTCCCAACTGATAAAGAGTTGCAAGGGACTGATTTTTGGAAACTACGAATCAAATCAAATAAAAAATGTTGAGAAAAAGAAAGAAGAAAGAAGAGAACCAAAACCCAAGTTCTTTGAAGGGATGAGAGAAATTGATTTTTTATTTTCTTGTTGAGGCAATAAAAAAAAAGAAAAGAAAAGTTGTTGGATGAGGTCATTAAAGTTTTGGTTAAATTTCTCTCTCCAATGAAAACCTGCATTTCCCCAAAGGTAAAGTCTCCTCACTTTTTATCACTTTCAACGGTCTATATTCTCTAATCAATACCCACCCTACATGTGGCAAGAACCTTTGCTAAATCTAAAAAATTTCAACCTTTTGTTTGGTACCGAAAAGATGAGAGAAGAACAAAAGAAGAAAAAAGAATTAAATCCTAAAATTTTACTTGAATTTTTTTTTTTTTTGCCTTATAACTTGAATGGTTGTTTGATAGTTTGAAAATACAATTTTGAGGCCTTAAAAAAAATACAATTTTGAGAGAAGTACTTTTTGTTTTTCTAGTCTTATGAAATTTTTGAATTGGGATTGGTTTCAAACAAGACGTTAGCTTCTGAGGGTAATATTTATATTTAAAAATAAAAAAGATTTAGCTTAACATTGAAGTAGATCTCTACTTCTCTATATATACTTATTCAATTCAACATTTCTGGTAAAAGTACTCTGTACTATATGAAATGTTGATTTTGGTCCCTGTATTTTTTTTTTTTACAAATTCATCCCTCTACTATCAGAACCGATCACCTGAGGTCCCTCACCTTAACGAGCCGTTACAAACTCGTCAAACTTTCTTACGTGGCACTAACACCGTCTAATTCGCTGACGTAGCATGCGACACGTGGCATACAAATTAAATATTTTTATTTTAATATATTTTTTTTGAAGTTTATATTTTTAATAATAAAAAAAAGAAATCTAAATTTTTTTTTCACAAACACCAAAAACATTTATCTCTCCTCAATTAAAGATCAAACACCTCTTTTTTCATGAACAAAGAATAACTCACTCAAAACCAAAATCAAATCAAACCCAGAAAGATGAACAAAGGGATTAACCCTTTATGAACAAGAGTATAAAGGAACAAGTTGGCGGCAGCCATAATGGGATTGGAAGCCAATGAAGCCTGGATTAATTCTCCAACCACGGCCTCTGCCTCGGATCGCCATTGTCTTTGCAGTTGTGTTCATCCTCCTTGTTCTGGTTGGAGCTTTGTTCTCCATAATCTCCTTTTTTTTCACCATAGATACTACCAAAAAAAGTTTCCGTGTTGTCACCTCCCTGCAGGCAGGGAATCAAACAAGTTTGAGCTTGAGCCATATTTAAATAAACAATAGTTTATTATTCAAAATCTTGTAACACACTTTGACATCGTTTTAGAGACGAGCAAAACATTGAAAGGCCTCACAAACAAAAACAAAACCCCATTTGCTTATTTTCTTTTCATAATTGAGGCCTTAATTTTTATTTTATCGCCATTATTGTTTTTTACCCAGAAATCTCAATGGCCTTAAGCCCTTAACTTCTGGTTTCTTTTCTTCTTCCTTAGGAATTGTCACAGTAAGCACACCATTTCCATGGTAGCCTTAACCTGATCCATCTTTGCATTCTCAGCCTAAACCTCCTCAAGAACTTGCCGCTGCTCCTCTCGACGCGATAACCGAATTTTTTTCCCTAAAGTTGTGTTAATGTTGGAAGGGACTGTAAAAATAGCAGACCCTCCATGTCCTAGTTCTCTTGTCAGATCTTCCTCTTCATATAGGTCATACAAGAATTGTTGATGAAATTTCATGGGTCAGTGAGTGATTTGATTCATGGGTCATTGAGTTTTCATCCAAATAGTTATATAATTTCTATTCATCTTTTTGGGTTTGATTTGATTTGGTTTTGAGTGAGTTATTTTTTGTTCAAGAAAAAATGGGTGTTTGATCTTTAATTTAGGAGAGAGAAGTGTTTTTTGTGTTTGTGGAAAAAAATTTTCAGATTTTTTTTTTATTAAAAAGGTAAATTTCAAAAAAAATATTAAAATAAAAATATTTAATTTTTATGCCACGTCGCATGCTACGTCAGCGAATTAGACGGTATTAGTGCCTTGTAAGCAAGTTTGACGGGTCTGTAACGGCTCGTTAATGTGAGGGACCTCGGGTGATCGGTTCTGATAGTAGAGGGACGAATTTGTAGAAAAAAAAAGTACAAGGACCAAAATCAACATATCGTATACTACAGGGACCTCCCGGGTACTTTCACCCAACATTTTGAATGAAAATTTTTATTAAACAAGATTTAAAATGGATTATCGAACGCATGGAAAAAGGCAAACCATTGAAACTTTTAACTTTTCAATAATTTGAACATTTAATTCAAATTAGGTATATTTATGTTCTCTTACTAATAAACCCTAGCCATCACTCCCTCTCTCTACTCTTCTCCTCCGTTCCCTAGTTTTCCTTGGCTATTTTTTTTTGTTTGGCCGGAATCTCCTTGGGTATTACTAATAAAGTTATTTTATTTTCTTTATTTTGATTTAATGTCCTCAAATTTGTAAATGTGTTTAGTTGACAAGTCACCAAATCTCTAGATCTTGCATTTTTATTATTGGAGTTATAATTCAGATTTTTTAAAGTTATTGATTGTTATACTTAATAATGATTTTGCTTTCGATTCATGGATCAGTCGGAGTAGATTCTTGAAGTCATGATTTCTTTGTCATTGATAAAAAGCTTCCATTTGATAGAAGTGAGGGGAAAAGGTGATGCTCATGACCGAGGCTGAGAAGGCTCAGGTCACGAATCAAGAATAGGAGAAGACATTTTTCAATCTATTATTATAATGTTAAGTATACTCTCTATTTAATTTCATTTGAATGAATGAATGAAAATTACCATTTTTTTAAAAGAAAAGATTGTTAATTTCATACGATATTTAAACATAAAGAGAGTTATGTGAATTTATACCTAAAAGAAGTTCTATATTTTTTTTTTCAAACGTAATACAAAAAACAAATTTTTTTTTGGATAAAGTATTTACTATAATTTTAAGGTGTAGTCTCCGGTACACTTATTGTGGTATGTGTACACTTGTGGTATACCCGGTAATTCTGTTCCTTGATGTATTCCTTTTATTCTGCCTGTTGGATATTAAAAGTTTTGACATGTTAAACTGGTTTTAAAACTTGTATAACCATTTAAAAATATGATCAGTTAGGATGTATGTAATAGCTTGTAAAATCTTATAACGAGAACTACTACATACAAGCTAAATTCATCATATTTTTAACCAGTTATACAAGTTTTAAAACCGGTTTAAAAAGTTAAAATTTTAATATCCAACAACAAAGATAAAAGGAATGCATCCAAGGATCAGAATTACCGAATGCATCATAAGTATACACAGGTTTAACACAACGAGTATATCGGAGACTTCACCTAAATTTAAAAAATCCTTAATATATTCTCACGGGAGGCTGGAGATAGGGTCTTTCCTGTTTGCGTTACAATTCCTTGGACTTATTTATCAATCATTGATCCTAAAATCAATAAAAAATTGTTGAGAAATGCGTGGCTACAAGTGGTATATTTATAGAAAATTAGGATTGACTTTTTGCATACTATTATGATAAACTTTTTTATTCTTTGCATAATATTTAAATTAAAGGAATTAAGGATCACATGGTCGTATTCATTATTTAATTTAGGGACCGAAACTCATGGCAAATTAAAATGCCACTGATTGGTTGAAATGAAAAACCGATTATTTGTTTAATCATGAATGATATGGTTCAATTAAGGATGGAAATTTTCAAGAAAAAATAATGATGGATATATATATATATATATTTATTTATTTAAATAAAAGGATGGATATATTTATTTATCCAAAAACAGGGATATTCTTGTTCTATCATATTATTTTGAATTTATTTTACTTTCTAGTGCGTTAGAGATGATGAGTTCAATCGCACGTATTTAATTTTAGGGAGAATTTTAAGAAAAGTCAGTGAATTGAAAAATATTTTGAAATTACTATCATTAGGAACATTAATCAGTATGAAAGGAAGTTACAATTTTATTAATTACTCATTAGGAACATCAAAATACCATTGTAACTTTTTATTTTTTGGGTAATTATTTCATATACTGATAATATAAATTTTGGACTCCACAAGCGAGGTGAACAGTTGATACATACCCATTTTTTGAAAGATAATTATTTGAATTTGGACTCCACAAGCGGGGTGAGGAGTTGACACATACTCATTTTCTGATTTAATTTTATTTTTAAAATTCAAATCTATTCCCTAAATGACACACGTCAACCATTCAACCCCGCATTTATAGTCTGCTAAACTCCACTGCCAGTGTACTATATAATTTTTCATTTTTGAATTAATTTTATTTTTAAAATCCAAAACTATTCTCAAAGGACACATTTAACCCTTAGATCCTGCATGTGTAATCTGATAAACTCCATTGATAGTATATTATATAATTTTACTTATTCTTTTCCCCTTTATTCTTCCCCTTCCCCATTCAGGCAAACCCAAGTGACCACTAACCCTTGCAGCACGTTTAGTTCAAAGTAAGTAATTTACGAAGAATGAAAAGGCAATTAGGGGGAATTGAATTGAGTCGTCAATTTGGTTTGGTTCACTGGGGTAGAAAATGGTGGGATATTAGTACACACGTTTGGTTAGATAAAATTATATCAAAGAATTACCATGTAATAAGTACCAAAATACTATTTTACCCTCTTCTTTCCGATGCTCCTAATCTTTCTTCTTTCGCTCTTTTTCTTTTTCCAGTCTCATTTTTACTTTAATACAAGTCGGCTATGGCCAACTAATCACCCAAAAAAATTAGCAATGGAAGTGGCTAGAATATAGGCTACTGTGACTACAAGCAGCGTTTGAAGCATAAGATCTAACTTCAGATCTTGTTATTTGATGTTCCAATCAGCCATTTGCAACCTTTGTAGGATCTAAAAACAATCAAATATGGTGAAATTTTTACTATTCCGACACTGCACCAGCCAGATCTAAGTATGAAAAATCAATTTTCGATGTATGGGCTTTTCCAAGTATGGTGAAATAGGTATATTTTGGGTCTACCATTTTTTGGTTTGAATGGTTAAATCTAGTTGGGTATGAGGTGATTTGGTGAGGATGGTGGCTGGTTCTTGTCACCGATGACCTTTTCCAGTGCTTTTTTGGCAGTGCTTTCTGATGACCTCTCTCTTGTATTTTGACAAAATGATCAGAAAAATAAAGGCTCAATTCGGTGGAAACCTGCCAATTCTTTGGGCATGGTGCCCGGGGGCAGAGCCAGCAAATTCTTAAAGGGGGGTGAAATATATATAATTTTTTTCCCACGATTAGAGTCTAAAATAAATTCGATGCTATGTAAATCGTGCTTGAATACCTTCCTTCGATTTTTTTCTCTTGAAAATGATACTATTTTTGTTTAGGGTATGACTACTTTATTGATACTGGGTTGACTCAAAGTAAGAGTTCCAATGAGTTGTTAGAAAAATAGAATTTTTTGCTCAAGTGCTTAAAATGATTTTAAACACCTAAAATTAACAAAAAAAGTAGGAATTGAAGTGTTTGGATTGTTAAGGGATAAATTCAACAAGAACATAAAGATTGAAGCACACAGATTCACAAGATAGTTGGTTACAGAAAATCACCACCAAGTTAATGAATCAGTCGAAACTCATCACCAAGTGAAACAATTAAATACAGAAAATCACCACTAATTGAAATCACAAGGATACCAATACTTCTAATATTCCAAAATATTCAAAGAGATACAGATTTCACTACTCTAACATCAAGAAATGTTCTTGACAACCTAAACAAGGTTATAAGCTTTGAACAAAGTTCAAAATCACAAAATACAACTCTAAAGAGCTCATCACGTTCTAAAGCTTATATAGGACTTATTTGCAACTAAACACACTTAACTAGAGCTAATTAAACTAATATAGCAAACTTAAATTACATACTAATCAAAACAGCCTCCAAATTAGCTAGAAATGCTAATTAGCTCATGAAATGAGGTGTGAAAATAGTTTGGATTGTAGGTGGACGAAATTCACATTTATATGCTCAAATGATGATGTCTTCATCCATTTGCATTTCGCATGACTTCACATGTCATGAACCAACCAAAATTGAAAGCTTCATCCAAGAGGTTTTCCAAGTCTCAATTGTTGACCACCATGTGTCATATGATGAGAGGAGCTTCCATCCACCTTGGCACTTATGTGGAGAGGTGCTAGCTTGTCACCAACATGTCCTCCAGGGTCCCACTCAAGTTGACATGTCATCAAAGAAAGCTACTCACATGACAAGGTGCTTGCTTTACTAATTTCTTCAATTTCACCCGAATAACCTCCATTGTGTAAATTAGTTAATCTATTTTGGTCATTTGCACATTCAGGGGCATTTTGGTCATTTTAAGTTCACATTTAATTTAGATTAACTAATTCATTTGTAGTCATCTAAGTTGCATTTTGAAAAACCCAAAAAGAATCTTAGCATGAGGACCTTTGGCATTTTTACACATTTCAAGGCTTAGCTTCATTTAATAGTTGCATTTTAATCTTTTATTTAAATCAATTTTATTTCTTAAGTTACATAGGAAGCATTATGGTCTCTTACTAGTTCATAGTTAACAATCCTCTATTTAATTAGCATGCTCTTTATTTAAGTTGCATTTAGTATATCCCATCTTTTAGAAGTTACATTTGCATATTCCATGTTGATTTCAAATCAGCAATTTGGTTAATCCATATGCATTTTTGGGTTTTAGCATTACATATATGTTTCATTGCATTCAAATAGTACAAAAAAATTGGAAATTGAAAATCACAAAAAAATACATTAATCTCATCTACTCAGTTGCACTTCATATATGTTACATACAAAATACAAAGTGGAAAGTGACAACATTCAAAAAATGAGGATCCACATTTCTTTTCTCAGTAAGTATATTTGATTACATTTGGTCCTTGCCGCAGTTAAGAATAACCTAAATAGCAATACAAATTCATATCTCTTTGAGTCCATAAATCTTGACTTATTTGCTTTCCTTTGATGGTTTCTCTTGTCATTCCTCTTAATCCCTTTGATCTGCAATCCACTTGATATCTCACATGGTCAGCCCCTATGTCCTGCATTCCATTCACAAATAAGATTCCAATGAGCACAAATGGCAGCAAGCCATCCAGGATGCAAGTAAAGCTCCAAATCAAAGCAAGGTTGCAAGGTAATAACAAGTTGCAAGCAGAGCATCGAAAACAAAACCTTTCGATCTCAAATGGAGGCAATACAGAATGATTCAATAAGCATTGCAGTGCCAACAAACAACAGAAGCATGATACATTTCACAACAGCAAATGAGGCAAAGTTCCCTCCAATTCAAGCAATACAACAGTGGCAGTAGTGACAGGAGATATTAGACAGGCAAGCATTGCTCATTTATCGCACTCAAGCTTAACTTTGGGGTCAATACAGAATAGCTCACAGAGCACACAAGTAAAAGCAGAAATTAGCCTACTTCCAACCTCGATTTGACAAACACACAATTGCAGTTTCGCAAAGGAGAGCAAAGGCTAAATATACACCTATTAAGACTCAACCAAGCGCAATAACAGAGTTCTTAAGAGAGGTCAGGGAATCAAGGCAGTGTGCAATAATGAGCTTACATGGGCAACTAAAAGACAATGGCAGTAAGTGTGAGCAGTACAATCAAATGAAGCAAACCATTGGATAAAAAGTCAACCAAGCAGAGTTCATTCATTAAAATGGAAATTGCACACTAGGGCTCACTACACTCAAACCAGTAGAGAATGCCAATCCTAGATTTCAAGTATCAAGCAGTTAGAGGAAGAAAGTGTTTACCTAATTCCTGGCCAGCTCAACAATTTTCTTGTTGCTCATCAGTAGCCCTTGCTTATCGGCTAGGAACTGAAATTGACCTACACAAAGAAAAAAGATAAAAGAAGTTGTTAGGGAATCTTTTCGATCCATTGAACCAAAAGAAACAGAACAGCCCTCTCTCACCTCACACAATTGAACAACCTCCTCTCTCGATAATCTCTGGGATTTTTCTCCCACACGGATTGTAGACACCCATTTTTATCCTGTATCCTTTAATTTTAATCAATTTATTTCTTAATTGGTATTAGGTTCACCTAAGGGGCATCTTGGTCATTTGCACATGTAGAGGGGCATTTTGGTCGTTTTAGTCCATAATTGGTTTAGGTTAGTATTTAGTTTTTGGTAGAATTGCTTTTGAGAAAAAGAAAAGAAAATTTTCCATCCTTGCATACTGCATTACGTTTGCATATTCAGGCATTTTTATTAGTAATTTAATCCTAGCATCTTACCCCTTTTATCTTAATATAAAATTATCTTAAAAAAAAATAAACCAACTTGGGTCATACTAATTTAGTGGGACTAGTAAGGATAGAATTTGCATAACATACTTCATGGTAGATGGTATTGTTATACTACATGGTAGATTAGAGATTTGAGTGAATTTGATTGCATATATCATGGAATTAGTTACTAGTCAATAGTTTAGAGTTATATTAATGTAGGATCAATTTGGAAATCCAATTGCACGAATAATAATTTAAAAAAAGACTACTTCATTACATAACATTCGTTTATTATATTGGCTTTTTTTTTGTCTTGCATGTCACATTCCATTTGCATAAATAGAGTTTAGGTTTCCTAAAAATGCTTGCAGGTTTCATTATTCTTTAGAAATGGAAAATACAAAAAAACATAATAAAGTATAAGTCTCATGATTCTCGCCCTTGGTCTTTTTCTCGAGTTCTAAGTTCTGCTTTTCCTTATGTGATACATGTCAAACCTGCAAACAAGAAAGGAAAGAGTTGAGTTTACGAGCTGCTAAAATGACAAGGCCTGATCAAGTTTCTATTGAAAAAAAAGCAAGGTGGCCACTTTCTTACAGATTTCTAGTTTCCTGGCCAAAACATAAATTCCTAGTTGATTCAGCAAAAAAAAAAAAAACAGAAACATGACAAGTTCATCAAATCCACATATAAATAAGAGCAGGGCAGTGAACAAAATGTCTAGGCATTTCAGCTAGCTAAAAAATTTTAGGGAGAATGCACAAGATAAGGTTAAAGGCAGAGAATCAAAGTCAGGAACTCATCAAGGCCATGCAAAACAGTGGTGCATTATTCACATGCAAACCCATACTTTGTAGCCATCATGCTTAAGATTTTAATCGCATTACATTCATAGCTAGCAAGCATTCTAGGTTCATGGTCAATTTCACTTTTACATTTATACTGTGTAATCTTATCCTCTATTGGTCATTGTCACAACATTCAAGTAATTTCAGCATGCATCCTGATATTTTTACCAGATTAGTACACATAGCAGCATATCAAAAGCAATTTGGAGCAATGAATAAATGGGAGACAGTTCACCACAAAGTCAATAGGGAAAGAAATGGCAGTTCAGCTTTTGACAACCAAATTCGGGCAGAATTCGAGCAATCCAGTCTCAATCAATGCACTTTGCATTTAAACAAAGCAATGGTCCAACAACAACAATAAACCACAGGTCATAAGTGATGAGCAAATAGTAATGGATCATTTTCCAGCTAGTTCATAATGCCTATCACTATACATTTCAATACACATGGATTTTAGGCATGAATAATCACAGGGTCAACAGACAAGAGAGGCAAAAGATTGAAAGTTGATTTAATATAGCAAACAGAGGAATCAAGATGCCAACAACCAAATTCTTAAATGGTTGAGAAAGTTGAAGCATTACCACTGTGGCAAGCCTCGTTTGGTCCACGTGAGTCCAGCATTGGCCAGCTCGTCAAGGCCACCTCAATCTTCTTCCTGAACTGATCTCAGCAGGTTCTATGAATTTACCTACAAAAAGAAAAGGACAAAGGAATTAGTTAGAGGAAAAAAAGGAAGAAGCTCTCTCTCCCTCTTATCTCTACAACCTCTCTCCCTCTGATCTTATCGTGAAAACTTTCTCTCACACACTCATTCACAGAACGACCCTTCTGACCTCATTCTCTCTCACACACCACTCCCTCTCAACAACCAGCATTCACACCTTCCTGCTTTCTCTCTCTTCCCATTCTCAAAAAACAGGATCGTCTCTCCCATTCCCTCAGCACAGGATTCTCATGCTCTCTGCAGACTATCATCCTCACACAATACACTCTCCATCTCCATAACCTCTCTTCACACTGATCCTCACCACACCAAACACAACAGTCGCCACCCTCATTTTCGAATCTACCCTCTCACACTTCTCCACACAAAAAAAAACACTCCCACTGATCAGAGGCTCTCTTTCTCAACACAGATTCTCTAATACCCACACGATAGACCCACTCCCATCTTCTCATTGGAGACTCTAAACACTGAAGCATCCAAGCATAGAAAAAATTGAAAAAATCTTCACAACCTCACACACTACACAAATTCTTCCCACAAAAAAATCTACAAACACTGGGCTCAACACACATACAAAATACACAAAAAATCTTACCTTGGTCTCTCTCCGACCCATCGTTACCTTGGTCTTCCTGTTTCTTCCTTTAGGAACCAAAATTAGGGTTCATCATTGGGGTTTCAAGATTAAGCTCTATTTCGTGAAATTGGTTTGTAAAGGAGGTTTTGGGTAAGTCAAAGTTGAGGATTCCCGGAGGGACTCGATGGTTTTAAGGCTCGGGTTTCGTCGAAGCTTTCAAGTTTCCGCAGAAGCTTGAGATTTGTTCATCCATAGCGATTCAAGGAGGATTTGGCGGTGGGTTCTTGAGATCCAAAGGTTGTTCTAGTTTCGGTTTAGGCTAGATCTACGGGGTTGCGGGTATCTTCTCAAGGTTTGGAGACCATATCCTAGGTCAGGGAGACCAGAGGAAGCTATTTGGGGTGTTCGAGACCAAACGGTGGCCGGAATCTACTCTGACGCGGTGAAGCAGTGGCGGAAGAGGCGATGCAATGGTGGCTAGGGTTTTGAACTAGACAAGGGTTGGAGGAAGAAGAAGATGTAGCAGTTTATATAGTGCCTCACCGAATTAAGCTAAACGACGTCACTTTAGTGTTTGACTGAATAGGAATTCATCAATTCAAGTAAATTTTTAACTTTTTCGATTGAGTCCTTAATTATGTGCAACTAAATCTTTTGATTTGTTAATTGGTTCATATATAGCCTGTAATTTGTCTCCGTGTTTAGTCTAGCCCCTGATTTAGTGTAATGTTGTTAATTGCTTCAATTTTGTCCCTGATTTAGAGTAATATTTATTTATTAATTCAATTTCGCCCCTGATTTAGGATTTTATTTTTGATTTATGCATCCCAGTCCTTGATTTAAGGTGTATTTCTTAATTAAATGCAATTTGATCCCTGCTTTATTCAATTTGGTCCCTGATGTTAGAAATTATGCTAGAGTTTTGCAATTGGGTACATGATTTACATTATTGGTATTTAATTTATGCTTTTTGGTTCTTGAATTTTACTAATTAAGTATGGAAACTGGGATTTAGGCTAAAAGATTGAATTTTTAGTGGAAATTGTGTTTATTCATGGCAAATTGATTTTGAGATCTTGATTTTCAAGTTGGAAGTAATTTAAATTGATTTCATAATTTCGAATTAAGTTAATTTGGATTTGAAAAATTGAGGTTTTGATTTAAAGTTATGATTTTTCCTTAAATTAAAAAATGACTTGAGGATGACATGCTAAGACATTTTGGGTCATTTTTAATTCTTGGAAAAACAAAGCTTGGAGTTAAAAACCCAATTTTCCAAATTTGAAAATAACTTAAAAGAAATTAGTGAATCCTTTTAAATGCCTTTTAATTTGGGAATTAAGATTTTCAGTCTAAAGATTTGATTTCCTAAAACTAGATTCAATTATTTTCCTTTAGCTTAGGTTCAAGTTGTTCTTGTTTTGGTCTCTGAATTTAGATTTACCTCTTGATTTGTTTATATGCCTCCTGAACTTCGCTAATGATCTTTTTAGTGTGCAGAAAAGGTCCCCAGTAGACCCAGTCCGACCCATAAGTTTTTATTTCTTTTAGTTTTTGTTAATTTGTTAATGGGGCCGGTTAGGCCTCGTTTTGTAATAATTTAGGAAAGTAGAACTTAATTGCATGCATGTCATAATTACTTGTCATCGATTATATCTGTTTGCATATCATACCACTTTAATTCAGTTAATGACCGTAACCCTTCCGAAGAAGGGGCATTCAGTGTGTGGTCGAGTTTTCAGGGCCACTGAATGTCTCCGAGGATGAGACGACTCTTCTCAGGATGCGTCGGGGCTCCGAGCACATGTCCTGGGAAGTGCTTTCAAAAACCCGGGTTACACGAGTTGACTTTAATAATTGGACTTTGCATTCATCAATTGCATACATGCATTAATTTAGAGTTAGAAAAAGGAAAAATCCAAAAAAAGTGAAAATCAGAAAATTAAAAGAAGTAATAAAAGGTGTTTTCAAATGGGAGTTTTCCTCAAACCATGTTCTCTTATTTGATTTTCAAAATTAAGAAACGGGTAGTTTAAGAGTTTTCAAGGTAAGCATTTTCAAAGGGAATGTTTTTTTCAATTAAGCAACTCAAAAGAAGATTTTGGAAATTAATAAAATTGATCAAGTTTTTCAAACTCAAAAATGGAATAAAGATTTTATCACAACATTTTCAAAATTGCTTCCCGATGTGGAAGACTCAACAAGAGAACAAAAAGTGAAAGAGAATCGAGCAGAATTGATCGACGTTGTTCGGTTATATTTTTTTCGAATTCTCGATATCGGTTTCAAAATTGGTTTTATTTTCTTTTCTATAACCGTTTTTTAATAATAATCAAGATTAGGATTAAAAGCAACCAACTTTTCTTTTTGACCCATTAGATCTAGTTAGATTAAGAGGTACCGTCACTTGACGGGCGTTTCAGGGGTGCTGATCCTTCCCTGGACGTAATCGACTCCCAAACCTAGATTTATGTTATAAAGACCGGACCTTAGGTTTAGTGGGTCCATTGCCGAGCCATGGACCTTACTTAGCTTAAGTGAACTTTAGGTGGCTAATCACACCTCTGAAAAAAAGATTAGTGGGGACTCCATTTTCCAACGTCGTTTCGACAGGGTTCCCCGGACCCGAACGTTTCGACACGGATGACACAAAAAAAAAACTTCCCTCTCATCTCTCCACTCCTTCCCTTCCCATTTTTCTCTCCCAGATTCCCTTTCTCAGTCGACACTCTTCTCACACTCCCCTCTCCCTCTACACAGATTCTCGGCACACTCTCATTTTCTCTCTTTTTCTCTCACACTTCCAAAAACCTCCCAGACTCTCTCTCACAAGACTCACACCTCTCCACCCTTTTCTTTTCTTTTCCCAAGAACAGGCTCCCTAACAACTCTGGGCACTCTCATCGCACCTCTCTCTCGAAGAAATCTCTCATATTCTCTCAACCACAAACTCTCGCTCTCTCAAATGGCTCCCTTAAACTCCTTCCATTTCAAAAACTCCCCTTGACTCACAATACCCACACAAAGAAGGAGAATAGTTGGAGAGCAAGGAAGGCTGAGGTCTTACCGTAGATTTGGAAGACACGTTGATGGAAAAGTCTGATCTCGAATCGATTGTAGGGGTTTTGGTCGCAAGATGAAGAGGAATATTATTCCCAAAAATCGGATAGATCCCATGGTTGGATCTCGAGATCTGAAGTGAGAGGTGGAGGCTCAGATCTGGTACTAGATCCAGAAGGAGGGCAGCAAGGCGAAGCCTTTTGGCTTCATTTCATCGACAAAGGAGACTCCGGCGTGGCGGCTTGCGGAGGTCTCAGCGACGGAAAGGATTTTCGGCGGTGGGACGTTGGGTGGTTAGGGTTTCGGGTTAAACAAGGTTAGAGGAAGAAAATGAGATGAGAATTTATATAGTGCTGCACCGAATCAACAAAACGGCGCCGTTCCAGTGATCATTTAAAAGGAATTCATCAATTTAGGTATGTTCTTTGTCTTTAGTTCAATTAAGTCCTTAATTTTAAGCAATTGAGTTTTATGAGTTATTATTTAATTCACATAAAGCCTGCAACTTTTTTCCGTTTTCAATATAGTCCCTGATTTAGGTTTATGTTTGTTAATTGATTCAATTTTGTCCCTGATTTAGAGTAATATTTATTTATTGATTCAATTTCGCCCCTGATTTAAGATTTTACTATTGATTTATGCGTTCTAGTCTCTAATTTAAGGTTTATTTCTTAATTTAATGCAATTTGATACCTGCTTTATTCAATTTGACCCCTGATTTTGGAAATTATGCTAGAATTTTGCAATTGAGTGCTTGATTTACATTATTGGTATTTAATTTGTGCTTTTTGGTTCTTGAATTTTACTAATTAAATATGAAAATTGGGATTTAGGCTAAAAGATTGAATTTTTAAGTGAAAATTGTGTTTGTCATGGCCAATTGATTTTGAAATCTTGATGTTCAAGTTGGAAGTAATTTAAATAGATTTCATAATTTCGAATTGAGTTAATTTGGATTAAAAAAATTGTGGTTTTGACTTAAAGCTATGATTTTTCCTTAAATTAAAGATGACTTAAGGATGACATTTTAAGACACTTTGGGTCATCCTTAATCTTCGGAAAAACAAAGCTTGGAGTTAAAAACCCAATTCTCCAAATTCGAAAATAACTTGAAAGAAATTGGTGAATCTCTTTAAATAACTTTCGATCTGGGAATTAAGGTTCTGAATTTAAAAATTTGATTTCATAAACTAGATTCATTTGTAGTGTAAGCATATCCCATGACTCATATTCTCATTTATTTAAGTTCAATTTGCTCTTGCTTTGGTCTTTGATTTTAGGTTTGTATCTTGATTTGTTTGTATGCCTCTGAACTTCGCTAATGGTTTTCCCGATATGCAGAAGGGTCCCTAGTTGTCCAATTTGGCCTTAGATTCCACTTTCTTTAGTTTACTTGTTAATTTGATTATATTTGGGGATGTAATTGATCGGTCGTTAACAATCATAAAAATAAAATCCCAACAAACTCCTAACTAAGTAGATAGGGCAAGTAGGGGTCGATCCCACAGAGAAGGGTGATAGATTTTATCCGAAAATTTAGTGCTTAAAATCTCTCAAAACAGAATACAGAAAACAGAGGTTGACAGAAAGCAATTAAACAGAAAACAATTAAACTAGAAAACAAAGCAAAGTAAATTAAATCTAAGTCTATAGCAGATAAGAAAGAAAACAATAATTAAGGATATACTTCTTCACCAATGGTAGAAAACAATCAAATTAATTATGGGTCCTTGATTTAAAAGATAAATTCAATATTAAATTCAAGATGATAACTGGTCTAGGGAAAACCCTAACATGCTATTTAGGTAAGATTAGCCGTCAAGCCTTAAATTACCCCTTTTTCCTCCTAACTAATCAATTAGCCGCAAAGCCTTAAAGATTTGCTAGGATTCAAAGCATTAAGTTTTATTAATTCTTTCACACATGCTTAATAAATAAAACCATACAACAACCAGATAAATCTGATCACTGGCATGCAAACCCAATTAACCCGCCGTCAAGCGCAGCTAACTTGCTACATACAATCAAACATGAACGTCAATCCGCTATTTGATCTAGCCAACAATCTCTCAAATTACCTCTTTAGTGGCCACATAAATTAATAAAGATCAAGATTGTAGAATTATAACAGAGTTTAACATGCTATCTATCAAGAATAAAATACCAAATTATAAGAACAGAAATCTCACCATATTTAATTGATTGAATTCACCAAAGGATCAGAAGTATTAAGAATTTAGCTACTAATGGATTCGGGAAAATCCATGAGCGGCATAAGAGTACTTACAGGACCTTGGAGGGGCGAAATCTCCTTGCAAAATAGCTAAGTATGCCGCACCTCCCTATTGCTAAAGAGGGGGGACGACACCCTTTTGCCTAAAAAACTAGATCTAAACTAATTGGTGTATGAGGTGTGTAGGTGTGTGATTTGTGATACAGGAGGTGCCTATTTATAGTGGAACTAACCCTAAGAATTCCAATCCTAACTTGGAAAGGAGTCTAGGCCGGTTTTAGGGTCTAACTTGGAGTCCAAGTTGGATTAAAAGTCATCCTAGAGTAGAATCCAAGCTAAAATAGGATCCTGAAATTTTGTTGAATTCGTGCAGAAACTTCAACGGCATTTTCGGGCTTGAAAACGGCAGAACTAGGTCTTGGACTTCAAAGGAAAGTTGTAGATCTCGGAGTTAGCTTTCCAACGAGTACTCATGGGCTTCAAGCGGAGGTCTGAGCCGAATGTTATGAATTTTCTACCAAAACTGCTCCTGAATCCTAATCCTGTTAGGACTAGAATCGGGAATCTACGAGATTTTGGTATTTCCTTGGATTTAGGAGTCATTAATTGGGATTTTAATTCCAATTAATATTTTATATGGGCTGAGTATTTTCCCACATAAATTATCCATAAATACCAAAGCTTGAGAATGCTTCTTCATGACTTGTCTTCAATTAAAACTCCAATTCTTCAATTCTTCCTCTTGAAATAAATCTTCAATGGTCTTCAAGTCTCCAATTTATCTTCAAATGGTCTTCAAACACGAACTTCGCATCTCCAAATCTATGCTCAAAATTGCTTTGCTCAAATCTGTGTAAAAAGTCATCAAAATAGCTACACAAATAGTGAAAAATAACAATTTCTCATTTTCACATCACTTAAAGACTAAAAACACAAATATTAATAAAATAGCATATATTTAAGCATAAATGGATCTAAAAACATAATAAAATAGGCATAAAAATAGGGTTGTTTTTGGCTCAATCGTATTCCCCCAACTAAATCTTTGCTAGTCCCTAGCAAACTAGTATAGAAAACTATGAACTTACTAGACTCGAGCATAAAAAAGACCCTATAATCCTAAACTAATGCAAATCAAAATTCAATTTTAATTTAAACTCTTCAAAAACTTTGAATGCATACACATATTAAGGATCAACATAATTATGAAATCAAAATAACAAAGAATCATAAGAGCATTCAATTCAAAAGATCAATAAATAGCAAGCACCTTTATTCTTAAGTAACCATAATTAAAGTAGTTCTAATCACTTACCATTCATCACATCCTATAACTACTTCTTTCCATTAGCTTATGTCTTCATCTTTATCTCCATTACTCAGATGAATGCATATCACAGATACAAATCAAGGGTTTACGTGTGGGTTATAATAGATTTTTAAAGGGTAATTGTTTTTAGAAAATTGAGGTTACTAACCTCGAAGTGTTCATGATTTGGGGTTACTAACTCCCATTTTTGAGGCTACTAGCACTCTAGAAGGACTCCTTCTTTTTATTTTTTTTCAGAGGGACAATATTTCTGCAATTCCATGCCTCTTATCCTCTTTCCAAGGGTTACTAACTCCTTTTGTTAAAGAAAAGAGTGACAACAATGGATTAAAATTTTTTATAAAGTATGCAGAAATACCTCTTCTCCTCTTGCATGAAAGCACTTCTTTTTGAAAAAGATTTTTTTTCTAACTACCCTTTTATATAAGTAGTCCCCCACACTTGTTCTTGACATATCCATAACATACTATCATAATTGTAATTTCAATCAAGATTGAACATAAGTTCTAGAAATAGGCAATCATAGAAAATAATGAACAATATGCTTTTATCACAAACTTCAATTATACCTAATCTAAGAAATCAGATATCATGCTATAAATCAATCAATCAAATAAAATATTCTTAAAAATTCTAAGTATTCTTCAATCATAATCAAATCAATTCACTCAATACATGCAAAATTTTCAAAATTTTCAAAAAAGTTATGGTATATTTTAAGATTATGATGCATGCAGAGTCTCTATTAACTAGACTCTCTCCCCCACACTGAAAAGACACATTGTCCTCAATGTGGAAACACATATGAAATTGACACAAACAATTATATTATGCATGGTCATGTGGTTAATTTAAATGCATGAAATAAAAACTAAACTAACAATTAATTCACATCAAAGAACAGGCAAGCAATCAAAGCAATCAATCAAGACATAATAATGCAAGGAAAATTAAAGAGATAGAGTTAAAGAAAGCTTCTCTGTTTGCAGGCATAAGCTCCATCATTGCTTCTGAAACTGGACTCCTTTCGAATTCAACTTGCAATCGTCCAAATTAAGCTCCATTTGCTCTCCTTCGG
>AWUE01021987.1:0-16111 GCA_001974825.2 Corchorus olitorius
ACGAACTTCGAATCTCCAAATCTATGCTCAAAATTGCTTTGCTCAAATCTGTGTAAAAAGTCATAAAAATAGCTCCAAAAGTAGTGAAAATTATCAAATTATCAATTTCACATCTCATAAAGACTCAAATCACAAATATTAACAAAATAACATATAATTAAGCATAAATTGATCCAAAAACATAATAAAATAGCCATAAAAATAGGGTTGTTTTTGGCTCGATCATATTTTCCCCCACACTTGAACTTTGCTAGTCCCTTAGCAAATCAATGTGTTAGTTAATTAAAAATCAATTTTTCTAAAGATCAATTTGAACTCACACACTCATCTCAAAGAATCAATTCAATCATGAAATCAAAATAACAAAGAATAATAATAATACTAAATTCAAAAATCAAGACATAACAAGTATCATCATTCTTAAGTAGCCATAATCAAAGTAGTTTTAATCACTTACTATTTTTCACTTTCTATAACTACTTCTTTCTATAGGCTTATGTTTTCCTCTCTTTCTCCATTACTCAAAAGATTGTAGTGTCATAGATATACATCAAGGGTCATTGTGGGTTAAATAGATTTTCAAGGGTAATTGTTTTTAGAAAATTGAGGTTACTAACCTCGAAGTGTTCATGATTTAGGGGTTACTAACTCCCTTTTGAGGCTACTAGCACTCTAGAAGGACTCCTTCTTTTATTTTTTCAGAGGGACAATATTTCTGCAATTCCATGCCTCTTATCCTCTTTCCAAGGGTTACTAACTCCTTTTGTTTAAGAAAAGAGTGACAACAATGGATTTTTTTTTTATTTTTTTTAGTATGCAGAAATACCTCTTCTCCTCTTGTCATGATAGCGCTTTTTTTTTTTATGAAAACAAAATTTTTAATTACCCTTTTTATAAGTAGTCCCCCACACTTATTCTCGACATATACCAATAACATACTTTTTCAATCATAACTTCAATCAAGATTGAACACAAGTTCTAGAAATAGATAATCATAGAAGCGATTAATGAATAAGATCATATCACAGACTTCAATTATACCTAATTCTAAGAAATCAAACAACATGCTATAACTCAATCAATAAATCAAACATTATTAAAATTCTAAGCATTCATCAATCATAATCAAATCAATTAATCAATTTATGCATGAAAAATTCAAAAAGTATTCAAAAATTTCGAGTTTTTGAAATTTTTTTTAGTCGAAAATCAATTTGAAAAATTGGGGAATAATCAATCCAAAAACAATTCAACAACAAACAATTTTCTATCCTAAGTTCTTATGCAAATAAATAGCATATGACTCAATTATTTAAGCAATAAACCTAAACCTATCAAGTAATCACCCCCCCACACTTAAAATTCACATTGTCCTCAATGTAAAAGTAATCAAACAAAGCAGGCAATATTATCTTACCAAAAATAAAGAGTTAAGGTTCAAGAAAACATACCTGGGCGGCCTCGATGAAGATAATTACTCAATCATAAAAGACAATAGAAAATTAAGGTGATAGGAAAAATTAAACTAGATAGTTTATTAATGAAACTTGAAAATTAGAGACATAAAATAAAGGAAATTGAAAATTAAAGCATAAATAACTAATCCTAAGATGCATAAAAATAAATCTAAAAACAAGAAATTTAAATCTAAACCTAAATTGGTTTATGAATAGCCTTCTCCAATAAATTGAAGAGGTCATCCAAATTTCCAATTATGTTATTAAAATCATCTCTTAAGCTAGTAATTTGATCACTTATTTGGTTGCACATAAAGTGATCAAATCCTATTCTTAAAAGGTTTTAGTTAGAGTAAAAACTAAGAATCATACCTGGATTAGGAGTCCATTACCTAATTAGAAAAGGCTGTCATCATCCAAATCAATTAGGAGTCAAAATCCTAATTGGAACAGGAGTGCGCATGAGAGGAGGAAGGTGCCGCGGCACTAAGACAGCAGCCTTGTGCGCGGATGGAGCGGGGCATCAGTGGCCTGGTGATCGGCGCGCGGGCTGGCCTGGCGATGCCGCGTGCTGGCGCGCGGGCTAGACTGCTGATGCCGATGCTTGCTCGGGACATGGCCTCGGCATGGCTGGTCGAGGCTCGGATGTTTACTCCTAGCTGGCGCGCGGGCTGCGCGGATGGCCTAATGTTATCCGGTGCTGGGTCTCCGCATGGCTCGGTGTGGTTCGAGCCTTGGCCTGCTTGCTGGCTGGTCCTCGCGGGGCATGGCCAAGTCATGACCGGGCTGTGGCCTGGTCATGTCCGGGTGCCATCGAGCTAGAGCCGGCCATGCGTGGTCATGCATGGTCCGAGCTTGATGCTTGGCTCCTAATTTTTTTTCTTCCAATTAAATGTCAAAATTGTTTAACAATTTTGTTGAGGGCGACTCCATGAATAGCTAGGAATGATAGTGCCATCTTTGCTGCCGTGATTGGTTGATGCAATGGGTGCTTTCGGCATTCTTGATTGGCATTACTATATTCGTGCCTTTGGAAAGTGTCCTCGTCTTGGCAAATCTTCTTGTCCTCCAGAAAGAATTGATCCATAGATATCCTTTCCGCGTTTTTGATATCTTCAAAGCATTTTGACTCAATAAGTTTGTTGATTCCCAAGAAATCTTGATCTTCATTTCCAAAAGCTGGTTGTCAACAGAATTCAGCACGATTGTGTCTTTTGGCTTGAGATGTCCGAGTTGCTCATCATCCGGTGGCTCTTCTTTTGGTTTGACAAGTCTTGGAGGAGAAGGTGGAAGGATGTCCATCTTGATATCTTCTTCTGATGTCATTGATTCTTCTAAAGGAATGTTTACCTCCATCTTTCGAAGTGGATTGAGCTGGTTTTCTTCACTGCATATCTTCTTTTCTGCTATCTCTTCAGGCGTTAGGACTTCTGCTTCCTTGATTTCTTCTTCATCTAGGCTCCTTGTAAGTACCAATTCAAGTTCATCTTCATGGTGAAGTGATTGAACTTGTTTAGAACAAACTTCGATGGCCTCAATGGCACAGATAGAATGAATCTCGGTAGGAGATTTCATGGCTTCATAAATATTGAATTCAATGAGTTTCCCATCAAATTCCATGCTGAGTTTTCCATCTTGGACTTCATATTTCGTTCTGGCTGTGGCAAGAAAAGGTCTTCCTAGCAGCAACGGCAAATGAGGTAGATGATGGTCATCTTCACTCATCTTCTAGACATAGAAATCTGCAGGAAAAACAAAATCTCCAATCTGCACTAAAACATCTTCAACTAAACCCTCAGGTTTAATGTTAGTTCTATCAGTAAATTGTATAGTCAGATCAGTTTTAGTCACAGGTTCAATTTTCAATTGTGAATAGACAGAATAAGGCATGATGTTAATTGGAGATCCAAATTCACACATGGCCTTTTCTATCTGATTCTTTCCTATTTTACAAGGAATAGAAAAAGATCCTATATCATGACATTTATGATGCAATTTTCTTTGGTATGCAGCAGATGCATTCTCATTCATGCAGGCATATTTTTCAGAAAACTTACTTTTAGTCATGCATAATTCTTTGAGAAAGTTTGCGAACCTGGGTTTTCTGACAACTTTATCAAGCAATGGAATATTTACCTCTATATTCCGTAGTGAATTCAGTTGCATTGCAAACCTTTGAGGGAACGGTATTGGATCATACTTCTCTTGCATCTTTTCCATCCATTCCTCTTCTGCTTTAATTTGAGCAACAGTTGCTGGTGGAGTGCGCTGACCTCTCTTGTTTTTGGTCGGAAACTCCTTTCTTCTTGGCAATTGAATGTTGGGCACGGCATCAGGTGGTAGTGCAGCAGAGAAAGCAGGTGCTGGAGGTGGCGATATGGAAGGTGGAAGCGGAGCATCTGGTAAGTTCGTCTCTTGGTCATACCGCTGTTGAGTTCCTTCGATAGAATTGACTCCACATCCTTGTGCATTGTTCAACCCGTTTATGCGCTCATTCATACATACTTGAGATATACATGAAGGTGGTTGCATAATCTTCGGTGAAAGCATAATCATTAGGTTTGTAACCATCTTCACCAAATCTCCTTGTTGAGCAGCTATCGAAGTCACAGTTGCTTCTAGGTTGTTCAATCGTTCATTCTCTTGCTTTGATGGCGTGGTTGACATGTTTTCCTTAGTGGTATTGAACTGGTATATGTTTTCAGCCATTGTGTTGAGCAGCTTCCTTGCCTCTTCAGGGGTTTTGAGTGTTAGGCTTCCTCCACTAGCAGCATCAACATAGGTGCGATCTTCATAGAGAAGTCCATCGTAAAAATTCTGAATCAGCATTGCTTCACTTAGGTTGTGGTAAGGGCAACGTGCACAGACTTGGTTGTATCTCTCCCAGTATTGGTGCCACTTCTCTTCAGGTTGTTGTTGGCAGGTTGTGATTCTCCTCCGTACGTCAGCTCGCTTGGCCTCTGGAAAGTATTTGTTCAGGAACACGGCCTCCATCTCCTTCCAAGAAGTTATGGATCTTGATGGCAGAATCAAGAACCAACTTCTTGCTTTTCCTTCTAATGTTAAAGGAAAAGTTCGAAGTTTCGCTTGTTCTTCCGGCATCCCAGTGGTTGCAGCATACCATATAAAGAAATTTTGTAAGTGCTCATGAGGATTTTCATGAGACTCTCCTTGAAAGGTTGGCAGCATGCGGATCACTCCAGAATTCAGCTTGTATGACGTATCCACGGCTGGATAGTCAATGCAGAGTGGCGGCAATTCACAGTTGAAATTCAGCTCTCTCAACGAACGTTGCTGCGCCATTGGATTTTTCCTACAAAACAGAGATGATCAAGTGCAGATCGAATATAAAAAAGAAAAGAAAAAGAAAATAAACAATCTCCCCGGCAACGGCGCCAAAATTTATGATCGGTCGTCAGCAAATCATTAAAATAAAAATCCCAACAATTACTAACTAAAGATAGTTAGGGCAAGTAGGGGTCGAACCCACAGAGAGAAAGGTTATTATTCTTTTTCTTAAAACAAACAAATAAAATAAAGAACATTTTGAAAGTAGAATTAAATCAAATCAAACTAATAATTAAAACTATCTAAGAAAGCAATCAAGAAAATTAAAGAAAACAATTAATCAGAAAGCAGAGAATAAATTGAGAAAATAATTAAAAGAAACCTCCAACATAGAATTAATATCCCTCTTGACAACAATACCATGGATCATTGATATCTAAAGATTATGAAAACAATGGATAGCTTGCTTGGAATTTAATCCTAAATTACCTTAATTAGATAAAACTCTTGATCCAGTGTGAATTATCCCTTTTACTCTTTAAATAACTACCTCTTGATTCAGTGTGATAATTACTCAAGATTAAAGCATTAAGATCTAGTAATTTACAAGCACAATGGGCAATTAAAAATTGGTCAAAGATTCTTAAATCCCTTGGAAGGAAGATCCTTCGCTTCCAATTGCTACCAAACAACTAAATCCGAAGATCCTTCAAGATTTAATTTAGCTAATGCTACTTAATTTATCAAGAAAGTGCTAGCTTCAATCTATCAAAACAAGCAACATAGAATTCATGCAGAGATATTAAGAAATACCCAATTAATTTTCATATAAAAGCACAAAATCTCACCATAATATAAGTCAAGAGATCAATTAAATTCTACATTGGAGAAAAGAAAAGGATTACTCACTCATGAATTGAGTGAGCATCCAAAGAAAAGAAGAAAAACTTATCTAAGGATGGGAAGTAGAGGGGCCGGCGGCTCTTAGGGCAAAACTCCTCCAATTCTTCAACAATTCTTCAAAATAAAATCTCTAGATCTACATGTACTAAAAACCTAGACCTAAGGTGCCTATTTATAGTGGAAATAACCTTAGGAATTACAATCCTAACTTAGAAAGGAGGCTAGGACGGTTTAAGGGTCTAACTTGGACTCCAAGTTGGATTAAAAGTCATCCTAGAGTAGAATCCAAGTTAAAATAGGATCCTGAAATTTTGCTGAATTCGTGCAGGGACTTCGACATCATTTTTGGACTTGAAAATGGCAGAACTGGGTCTTGGACTTCAAAAGAAAGTTGTAGATCTCGGAGTCAGCTTTCCAACGAGTACTCATGGGCTTCAAACGGAGGTCTGAGCAGAAAGTTATGATTTTTCTACCAAAACTGCGCCTGAATCCTAATCCTGTTAGGACTAGAATCGGGAATCTACGGGATTTTGGTATTTCCTTGGATTTAGGAGTCATTAATTGGGATTTTAATTCCAATTAATATTTTATATGGGCTGAGTATTTTCCCACATAAATTATCCATAAATACCAAAGCTTGAGAATTTATCCATGACTTGTCTTCAAGTAAAGCTCCAATTCTTCAATTCTTCCTCTTGAAATAGATCTTCAAAGTCTTCAAATCTCCAAATAAGTCTTCAAATGTTTTTCAACACGAACTTCGAATCTCCAAATCTATGCTCAAAATTGCTTTGCTCAAATCTGTGTAAAAAGTCATAAAAATAGCTCCAAAAGTAGTGAAAATTATCAAATTATCAATTTCACATCTCATAAAGACTCAAATCACAAATATTAACAAAATAACATATAATTAAGCATAAATTGATCCAAAAACATAATAAAATAGCCATAAAAATAGGGTTGTTTTTGGCTCGATCACCTGCCATGTGATCCAAGTCGGCGACACTGATGTTCTAGGACACATAAGACTGATTCAACACTTTCAACAATGTCTTTCGGTGTGCTTCAGAATTCAACAGCAGACTAAGGATAGAGATCCTGGCAGGCAATCTATTCAATTGTTTGATTACTCGGTACTCACTCTGCTTGATGATCTTTAAAAATTCACATTCTTCATGTTCTAATACTGGCTTCTCAACACTTTCCTCTGCCCTGGGCTTAACTGCTTCGTCGGATTCCATTATATCGGTTCTGGGGCTACAATCTCTTCCCTCCTTTTTTGGGCTGATTCTGTCATTTTTGGTGAGTACACCCTCCCACTTCTAGTCATTCTACCAACACCCGTCACATTGGCCGAACTGCCTTCCCCTGATGATGTAGTTACACTGAGATCATATTTCCACGGCACTTGGCGACTATCTGTATAAGGAAATGGTTGTGGGGGTTTCGCAACTACAGATGCTGCTGGCTTTTGCATATGGGCTGGGAAAACTGTTGGTGGTCTTGGCACGAAAGGTTGAGATGAACTCATGCGCGGAAGCGGTATAAATGGCTGAGGTTTGATCTTAGGTGGAGCTGGTATAAAAGGTTGTATGTGCTCTTCAATAATAACATCAGCCTCCTTTTCTTTGCTTTCTACATAGAATTCCATTCTTCCCTCATCCATCAAACTCTGCACTTTCTCTCTAAAATCGGAACATTCTTGAATTCCATGCCCCAAACCATGATATGGGCATATTTCATTTGCTTCTTCTTCTCCAAACTCTCCTGGGACTATCATATCTGCTTTTACTAAAGCTCTATAGACCGTTGCCATCGGAGTAGCTACTTCCTGAATTTGTCTCTTGACCGTTTCATTCTTCCCGATTACTCCCACCTGATTCCCACCATGGTTAGGTAATGGATTAGTCGATGCTGCGTTTGCAATGCTCAATTTCCCTGATCTTAACCAACTCTTGTACGATGAGTTTCAGTCTGCAACAATTTTCGGTAGAGTGCCCTTCAGTTCCCGAATGATAGTCACAATGGGCACCGCGGTCGTACCAAGCTGCCAGATTTGGCATGGGTGGCGAAAATGGCAATCTCTGCAACAGATTCTGCTGTAACAGCTGTGGGAGAAGCTCTGCATAGGTGTAGGGGATTGGATCAATTGGCGTTCTCGGGTTTGCTGGTTTCTTTTGTTGGATTGCCAAAGAGGTACTGGGGCGTTGATTCTGAGGTCTCGGTTGGAAAGGTGTCCCACTAACGGCACCGACATTCCCAGAATACTGAACGTGGTCAGGGCTGGTTTGGTACTGAAGGTAATATCCCCGAGGTCGATAATTGTACCCGTAATTCCCTGCTGGGCGAGGGTAATATTGCTGTCCCTGATTCCTGGGTCTAAAATCTGCTTGACCCACCGAGTGTACCTCTCCTTCCCTTTTCTTGTACCCTTTCTTAGGAGAATCGCTCACTTCGTCTAGATATCCCTTTTTGATTGCTGCTTCCATGGCTTCTCCAATTACTATTAGGCTCGAAAATGACTCTGTGATCTTTGGGAGTAATGCCTTGAAGTATTCTTTAGGTAGGGTTCTCAGGAATAAAGAATTTACTTCTCTCTCTGGGAGTGAAGAAATCAACATGGCTACCTCTCTGAAACGTTGACCATAAGCTGTTAATGATTCGTCTGGTGTCCTAGACATGTTTGTCAAAGTGTCTCTAGTGGGAGCTAAATCCATTAGATATCTGAAATGCGCTAAGAAGGCCTTGGTCATGTCGCTCCAGCTCTCGATGTTTCTTGGGTCTAGTTGATTGTACCACGTGATGGCCGACCCTGTCAAACTAAACATAAAGCTGTACATCAAAAACTTATCATCAGTGGAGAATGGTGCCATCTTGTTCTGGAAACTAAGCACATGATCTCTAGGATTCTTCGTTCCGTCATACTTTTCTAAGTCCAGCATCTTAAATTTTGGAGGAATGACTACCCCTCTTGCCAAAGCGGTATTTCCGATGCTGGGAATCCCATAGTCTTGAATCCCATCCACACCTTTCAATCTGTCCTCTATTCTGCCTTCGATTCTCTGCCAAAATTTCTCTTCCTCGGCTCCCTTGTTTAAACTGTCCTCTCTTGTCAGATCTATAGGTTTAGTTGCAGCTATCCCTGGCGGATACAGATATGAGTAATCTTTTGGTAAGGAAGTAGATGACATGTCGATCCTGGAATAAAGCCCTGGACGGGGAGGGTAGAAAGTCCCATCTGCTATCCCTGAAATATTGAATTGTGTCCCACTAGATATTAAGGAATCCGAGGCATAAGGCCTATTTGCCGTTCCCGACAGTGGTGGGAAGACGAATTGGGTTTCACTAGATACGAAAGGATTAGCATTCTCGGTTGTTCCCACTGCCAAGCCTGAACTTGCTCTGATTAATCCTGAATTTGCTCGGAGCGTCCCCTCAATCGGGTCCTCTATATTATGAGTTCTGTCTGCTAGATTTTTCCCCTTCATTAATTGCATCAACATTCCTTTCATCTGCTCCATCTGAGCATTCGTAGCTTCTTCTCGACGCTTCGCCTCTTCGTCTCGGCGAGCGATCTCTTCTTTCAGACGCTGGATCTCTGCAGACTGTTCACCCATCTTTTTTGTGCTGGATCTGGTGTTGTACTGCCGAGTCTGCTAATACTGTCTGCTGCTCTCTCTCCTCTCGTCTCTCTTCTTCAATTCTTGCAAGCTCTTGTTGCCTTTGTAATTCCATTTGCTGCACACAAAAGGAAAAGATAACTTAAAAACGTGGAAAACAACCCATTACACATGTCCAATCAAAATGAGAAAAATAGCCCAATATTGTAATATCCAGTTTTCATCAAATTAGAAAGCAATGTTGTAAATTTCGAACCTGCATTTCCTCTCTTAGCTGCTGAACCTCCGATGAAGATCTTGCCTTTGAACAGGTGAACATATGAACACTGTCTTTAAAGACGTCTTTTGGTGTCACTCCCATTCCAAAACATTTGACTCGGCCAGGTTGTTCTTCCCCTAACACCTCAATCAAAATTCTGCTTTCAACTTCATCCTTTGTGAAATTTTGTGTTTCCTTTGTAGATGCCCTATAATAACAATTACAAATAACCACATGTCAGAGCCACTTGCCAAGAGAAATACTGCAAATTAAATGACCACAATTGCTTCATTTAGAATTGGAAAACTCACTAATACAGCACGGGCTTCAGCGTTAACGGGTTCTCCGATTTTTTCTTGTACGCGTCTTCTTGTACACTGCAAGATGTCCAACATCTTCCTTTTTTTGCCACCTATAAAGAAATCCATAGAGAATTTGCATGTCATAGGAGAAAACAATTTGTTCAACTTGTTTAAATTTTAGAACCAAAATAGCAGCGACAACCAAGATTAAAATTTAGATTCTTTAACATCGCAGCAAGGTAAATTACTTACCAGCTCATTTCTCACTGTCGCAAAGCTTTTTGAGCCTGAAGTGTGTAGTAAACTTTTGATATTTTCAGCTCGCTTTTCCTATTTTCTCCTTTTTCTATTAACAAAAATGCATAATGTTGATGTACCAACAAGAATGCACTTTTTCTACAAATTTAAATAGTAATAAGATTTACCTTTCCTTTTGTTGAATGCCAATATTCTGCCATGGGGTTTTAAAGGTTCTCGGGTATACTTAAAGATCGCACATCCAAAGTCGCCTGAAGTGAATCTCTATAGTATTCTTTCTTCATATACACCTATGGGTGTTCAAAGTCAAGGCGAAAACTACTCTGAAAACATAAACAATAATGTAGAAAAATCAGATTAAAATGGTTAGAATTTGAATTCAAATATGGAACACAAACACAAGTTACAACTCTATCTGCAAAGGTGAAAAATAAGTTACATATCTCAATAAACCCGATCACTTTCTTTTGACTGTATCAGAAACACTATGCCATGGCTGTGGCTTTATTGGAAGCCATACTTGATCCTGAGCTAACTGTAGACACCCATTTTTGTTTTGTATCCTTTAATTTAAATCAATTCGTTTCTTATTTGGCATTAGGGTCACCCAGGGGCATTTCGATCATTTGCACATTCAGGGGCATTTTGGTCATTTTAAGTTCAGAGTAGCTAATTCATCTCTTAGTCATCTAGATTGCGTTTGAAAAAAGCAAAAAAGATCGTAATGTGCACCTTTGGCATTTAGCATAATTCATTAGTATAATATTAGGAGTTAGTTTGCTAACTATCATTTATCTTTAATTGCGTTCAAAACGCATAGCTTCATAATAATTCTGTAAAGCTTCCTTAAAAAGAGGATTCAAAATTTTTACATGGCATATTTATCTTGGCATTTGATCATTTAGGTGCATTTGTAAAAAGTCACACCAGTCACTTACCCTAATATACAACTATTTTAGAAAGTCAATTTGGTTTAGGTATAGTTGGATCTTTCTTCGCATTGCATTCATATGTTACCTAGCATCTTGGCTTTGCTAACACCATTATGATAAAGTAAAGGAAAGTTGACATTGAACTTTGTCCTTGATTATTTTTGTCATCACAATAGAAAGATAAGGAAAAGAACATTGTTTTGTTTTGCTTTGAATTCTAAATTTATCATGATAATATCCTATCCTATCAAAGACAGTTTCCTTCTCTCTTCACCCATGTTGCATTGCCATAATCATCAAACATCATTATATTTTACAAAATCACAAAAAAAAAAGAGTTTCGTTTATGCCCTATCTTACACAAAGATACAAAAAGAAAACATAAAAAAATGGAATAATCCCAACGGGTGGAGGCCACATGATCCCATTCCTTTGCTTTTCCCTATTGATCCAGACCTGCAAGAAAGAAAAGAAGCACAAAAATGTTCCCCAGGATACAAAAGAACATGTACACCATCAATTGGCATACACGCAAGGGAGCAAACAAAATGCTATGCCTGGGAAAAGAACTTGATGTTGGCTACATGAGCGCAAGGGCTGAGATTTATTCTCACCCTCGAAATGTCAATGAAGCTGTGGGAAACAAAAGCAACATGTCAGCACTTAGTATGAGGGAAAATCGTAAGATAGCACAAAAAGGGAATCCCGAAAGTGAACAACAAGATACAAAACACTGATCAACAAACTGGGCTCAAGATAGCAAGAAGTTGGAGGCGAGAAGCAGCAAAGGCTTCGCAGAGATACTCCAATGGAGTCATTGGTAAGCATACAGTTTTGAGCAGGGTACAAAGTCAAGAGAAAGCAGTCGAGTTACTCAACAACATTAAAGTAGAGTCCAAGTCTAGTAAGTGAGTCAAAAAGCAAAGCCATCATTCGATTTCAAGTACTATGCAACTTCAGCAAGAAGAAAAGAGAAATTTAGCAAGTACATGATAGATGTGATTGGAACTAGTATAAATTAAGGAAAGTAGGACCAATAGCAAAATGAGGTCACACACATGCTCAAAAACCAATTTTTCCGAGTCTAGAGGCCAAAATGCAGGAAATTGGACTATAAGTTGCAGCATCCTTGTTTCAAAAAGCCTCATGCAATTGATCAAATGCAGTGTACAAACATATCAAGAATCTGAACAGTTAACATAGTAAGCTTGCATGTCAGAATTGATAGCATTGTAAAGGCAAAGAAACTGGGTTAGCAGAGTATGCATGGGGAAGTTTAAGTGAAGAATAGGCAGTCCCATTGAGCCACAACAGAGCAAACTAAACAGGTTCATGGGTCCAGTCAATACAAATTCAGTTTCAAGCAACTCAACGAGCAATCTCAGTGTACCAAGTAGCACACATCAAAGCAAGAGTCAGTAGCCATAAGATCAAGTCAAACTTAAATTGCAATAGTAAAATTGCAGAGACCAACAAAATTCAGCAAAGCATTTCAGGGACAATAAATAGGATTGTTGAAGCAAGACAAAGCTTAAGCAGGTAAAGTTCAATGGTAGTGCATCAAAATATTGGGAGCAAGATCAAAAGAAGGAACCATGGCAGCAAAATTTTCATCAATACAGCTGCGAAATTAACAACAAGAGCACATCCAAATGCAACTCAAATAGCAAGCAAGCAGTAAATCAACTCCATCAAAGTCCAAGAGAGGTCCATCACAGAGAATTACAACTTCAGGCAATTAAAAGAGAGGGAAAGAGAGATATACCTGAGAAGAGAAGTTTTGTTACCTCATCATCCCGCCAGCTCAACTTTCTCTGTCCTAGTCATCAAAACAAAGAATCTGCACAAGAGACAAAATGGGTTAGCGAGAAAAGGGGAAGAAAAAAAACAGAAAAAAGGAAGGGGGAAGGGATCAGTTAGGAGGAAAAAATAAAAGAAGAAAAGAAAATTCCCTAGATGGCTCTCTCGGATAGAAAGGATTGAGATCTTCTCTTTTAAAAGAGATACGGATCCTTTGCTCTCAAAAACTCTCAATCACTCAACAAGAATTCATGGCAACCTCAGCTTCTCTTTACTGACTGAACCCCTTAGAAAAGCTGAGATCTACCCTCTGAGAAAACACATACACACAAAAAAAAGAAGACTCCTTCTCTCTGAATTACTCTGGGGTCTCTCTCTTCACTCTCTCTCTAAGAACTCTCTCCCTAAACTCTCTCTTCCCTGAAGAATTCAAAGCTTCTTTCTCTGAAAAACACTCCTCATACACACAGAGACTCTCTCCCAAAAGAAGCACACATCTCCTCTCAAAAACCAGAATACCTTTCATCGTTTCCTTTGAAGCCCTAGGTGGTCTGTGTCTTCCATTGGCTCTGTTCATTATCTTCTAGCAAAGTAAGGGTGTTGTTTAGGCTCAAATCTCTTAGGGGGGTTTTTGTTTTTGAGTCTTTCCTTAGTGGGTTTCGGGCTAAAGTTGTAGAAAGGAAACGATTTGAGGAACTAGCGATGGATTTAGCTTGATTCAGGAGTTGTTAGCTTCGGTTAGTGTCTGTGGTGTCGAGGTTGTGGTGCTTTTCGGTTCGGGCCTTGAGGTTTGAGAAAAAAAGAAAGAATAAGAAGGGTCTTTGGGAGGTTGAGGCCGGATTTAGCCATTGCCAACGAGGGAAGTTCCAACGCCGTCAGTCCTGTTTTAGGTTAAGAATGATCAAATTAGAAGAAGAGTTTTGAAGAGAGGTGGGAAGTGATTGAATCGAGTTATACCAGTGGTGCCGCCGGGATTTGGAGCTTCATGTCGTGGGTTAGATTAGATCTAAGCTAGGTTTCGAAGGCCTTGGAGTTTCTTTTAGAATGGGCTTAGGAAAAGAGGAAGGGAGTCTCGGAAGGTGCCTTTGATGGTGGTGACGGAAGCCGCCGGTGGCCGTTGGCGGAGGAAAATAAGGAGCGGCGCTGGTTCAAAAAAAGGGGTGAAAGGAAACTAGGGTTTCAGTTCGATAGAAGATGAAGGAGGAAGAAGATTTTATACTTGCCCACAATCTGACCCGAATCCAACCTAAAGACCCACAGATGACCCAATTCAGGTATGATTTCTAATATTCTGCGATTAAGTCCTTAATTTTATACACTTAAATCCTATAAGTTGCTATTTAGCTCACATAAAGACTCAAACTTGTTTCCTTGCTCATCTAGGCCCCTGATTGAAACTTGGATTTGCTTTTTGGTTTGATTGAGTCCCTGTTTTTAAATTGCATTTATCTTTTGTTGCAATTTTCTCCTTGATTTGTAGTATTCCTAGCATGATTGTGCAATTGAGTCCCTGCTTTGCATCATTTATATTTTTGCTTTCCTGAATGTTATTAATCTTTTACTTGATGTGCAGAAATGTCCCCAGCCAGTCCAATTTGACCATTAGGCTTTTGTTCCTTTAAGTCATTTGTTGTCTAAGTTAATTGGCCCAATTAGGCCTTGGTTTGTAATAATTTAGTAATTTAGAGTAGAGATAAAGTAGAACCTAATTGCATGCATATCATATTTACTTGCCATTAATTATATCAGTTTGCATATCATGTCACCTCTTAAAATCAGTTGCTAACCGTAACCCTTCCGAAGAAGGGGCATTTAGTGAGTGGTCGAGTTTTCGGGGCCACTGAATGTCTCTGAGGATGAGACGGTTCTTCTAGGGATGCGTCGGGGCTCCGAGCATATATCACGGGAAGTGCTTTCAATAGCCCGGGTTACGTGAGTCAACTTTAAAAATCGGACCTTGCATTCATCATTTGCATACATGCATTAATCGAGAGTTAGAAAAAGATCAAAAAAAAGGAAAAATCAGAAAATTAAAAGAGGCAATAAAAGGTGTTTTCAAAAAGGTTTTTCTCAAATCATGTTCTCTTATTCAATTTTAAAAATTAAGAAATGGGTAATTCAAGAGTTTTCAAGGTAAGCATTTTCAAAGAAAAAAGAATGTTTTTAATTAAGTAATTCCAAAAGAAGATTTTGGAAAATAAAAGTTTAGGTAATTCCAGAAGAAGATTTTGGAAAAATAAAAGTTTAAGATATCCCAAAAGAAGATTTTGGAAATTAATAAAATTGATTAAGCTTTCTTTCAAAAAATCAAAAAATGGTAAAAAGATTTTGTCACAGCATTTTCAAAATTTCTTCCCGGTGCGGAAGATTCAACAAGAGAACAAACAGTGAAACAGAATCGAGACAGAATTGATCGACGGTGTTCGATCATATTCTTCAAATTCTCGACATTCATTTTAAAAATGCTTTTATTTTCTTTCGTAAGCCTTTTCAAATAATAATCAAAGATTAGAATTAAGAGCAAACATATTTTTCTTTTTGACCCAGCTCGTGTTCATGTTCGTTAAGAACTCATTTATGTTCGTTTGATAAGATAAACGAACGAACACGAACACAATTTTAGTGTTCGTTTAATTAACGAGGCGATATCGAACAAGGGGTGTTCGGTTCGTTTATGTTCACGAACAAGCTCGATTAGTGTTCGTTTAATAGATCGTTTATAGCTTGTTTATGTTCGATTATAGTATATATTATATGTATAATAATTATATTTTTATTTATATAAATATTAAAATATGTATATGAAAACATTTTATTCTAAATAATATAAATAATAGGAGTATATTTTACTGGATTGCTAAATACCGCCCCCTCTTGGACTATTTTGCCCTTTACTTTATTTTCCATCAAACTTCAAACTTTTCAATTCTCTCAAATTCTCTCAACCTTCAAACTTTCAAAGCTCAATCATTCAAAATCATTCAAGTAAAACAACATCAAAACTCATGCACAAAGATTTTTTCGGATTGAAAGTATGTTTTTTTTAAAAAAAAAATTGTCTATTTATCATTAATCAAAGATTAAAATCCTCTTACCAATATTGACATATTCATACCCATTTAAGCTAAATGAATTGTCCAACCAATACTTATTAAAGGATAAAAAGAAATTAAAAGAAAATCTTAAAAAGATTAAAAAACGCAAAATGTAGGGTCGCGCGCGAACCACGTCACGACCCGCCATGGCTCGGGGTCACGCGCGACCCACGTCGCGACCTGGCCATGGACCCGGG
>AWUE01021989.1:0-15673 GCA_001974825.2 Corchorus olitorius
TATATATATATATATATATATATATATATATATATTTCCATTTTCTCCCTTTGAATTATGATAAGAAATGAACATTTTGCTTACTTCTTTCTTATGATGAATCTTAATTTCGCTTCTAAATTGATTGAATTGACAGAATCATGGTATAATAGAGATTTCCTGGAAATATTTACTACAGCAAGTTCAACTGGTCGAGCTCCTCCCAATGCTGATGCTTATTCTATCAATGGACACCTAGGAGACACCTATGGATGCACCAATGGTCATTATAATCGCCAATCAAACATAACCAAAGATTTTCCTTATACGAAATATAATTTTCATTTTCCAAATTTGATTTGCCATTACTCCTTTTGCAGATACAATATTCCGAATGCAAGTTGATTACCAGAAGACATACCTTCTTCGTATAATTAATGCTGCAATGAATGAACAAATGTTCTTCAGCATCACAAACCACAGCCTCACAGTTGTCGCACAAGATGCTTCCTACGTTCAAAACTTTACAAGCAATTATATATTGATAACGCCAGGACAGACCATGGATGTTTTGGTTTCTACAAATCAAAACATCGGCCAATATTATATGGCAATGAGACCTTTCTCCGATGGTGCTTTTCCAGCTACAAACAATATCACTACCGGTATACTTCAATACACAAATAGCGACGTGGGTGGACTCAATAATTCCACAATAACGTTGCCATTGATGAATGATGTAAATGCTGCATATAACTTCACTGCACGAATCAAGAACTCAAATGTCACACAAAATCCTCCATTGAATGTACCGACGGATATTGATAGGCGAGTTTCAATTGCAATCGCCACAAACAACAACGGTGGTACAACATTTCGTGCAAGTTTGAACAATGTCAGTTTTGTGGCCCCTAGAATTGACATTCTCCAAGCATACTATAACAGGTATATATATATATAAATAATTCTCAACTTGTCTGTATTGTATAAGTATAAACTTCTAAACCTTGATATTGGTGCAAAAAAAAAAAACAAAACTTCAAAACCTTAATCTTAAATATCTAAAATAGTAAAATACCCCTTTTAATTTTAAAGTTTTAGTATTCCTTCAAAGGGTAACATGTATTTTCATATATCCACTGATAATCTATTTTTGGAGCTAATAGTTTCAATTTGATTATGACAGGAGCATCAATGGTGTTTACACAGAAGACTTTCCCCTTAATCCACCGGTATATAACTACACCGGTGAATTAACTGGTTTCCCTCCAGGTACCAGTCTAGGGACAAGAGCTGTTGTGCTAAATTACGGTGAAGCAGTTGAGATTGTGCTCCAAGCAACCAATTTTGGTGCCGGTGGAGGTCATCCAATTCATTTACATGGTTTTAGTTTCTATTGGGTGGGAACTGGTATAGGAAATTTTAACAATATAACCGATCCAATGTCTTACAACCTTGTTGATCCACCATTGATTAACACTATCCAAGTTGGCCGTGGAGGATGGGTTGCACTCAGATTTTTTGCTGACAATCCAGGTACGTTATTTTCATTTTATTTTAATTAATTAAAAGAAAAATGTTGTTCTTAATTCTCTCCATATGTGATTCAAATCAATCATAATAGTGATTCATTTTCAGGAGTATGGTTTATGCATTGCCATTACGAAAGGCATAGTAGTTTTGGTATGGACACTGTTTTCATTGTGAGGAATGGCACCACCGTAGGAACAAGCATCCGTCCACCACCTGCTTCTGGCATGCCTCGTTGTCCTGGAACATAAGTTGGATACATTATGGAAATTTATTTGAAATATTGTCAATGAAAAGATTCTCTCAATGTAACCTTGGAGTTAAAGCTTCATTCATGATTCACTTAAATTGTATTGATATCCCTTTATACATTACAAGAAAAATGCAGTATACCCACCAATTAACTTATACCCACCGATACATCTTTTCCGTGGCTATAAGTTGGTGGGAGACAAGTATTCATGGGTATTTCCGTTGTAATCTACGCAGTCCGTCACAAATTTTCGTAATTATACTGTATTTGTGTTGTGATAAATTATAAATAGCTTAATGAGCAAATTGACCCCTGAACTTTTATTCTGACCAAATAAACCCCTAAACTCATAAAAATTACCAAATAAGCCCTTTTTCTAACGGCAATCAAGTTTGCCGTCCATTTTGGCCACATCACCAGGCCATGTGGCAAAATATTTAGTTTCGGAAAAAAATCATTTTAATTACAAAAAAATTAAATTAAAAAACGTAAAAAAATGTAAAACCGACATCACTGTCTTGTCCGAGTATATGCAGAGCCGTGCCCGTAACCAGCAGCACCGACATCACTGTCTTGTCCCTCCTCCTCTCTAATCCCCCTCATCTTTCTCTTCTCGAAGCAGCCGTTTACAAACTCCAAGCTTTCTATCCCATCCTTCGTTCCAAGCTCCACTTCAACTTCCAAGAACACTTTCTCCTTCATAGTTCATAACTCATCGTAACCCACATGTCAAAATCCAATCTTTTGATCTCCAATCCACTTTCTGAGGCGGTGGCTTTGTTGAGGGAATTGTTGGAGTTGGTGGGTGTCGTGGAAGATTTGAAGGGGAAAAGATAGGGAAGAGAAATACTGAAGAGAAATTACAAGTCAAGTTGAGTTTGGGGATTGAAGATTTGATTCCTGGTGGGAAAGCAAACAAGTCATTTTGGGTACTTGGAGATTTGATTTCAGACTGAATTCTAGACTTTGTTGACGCTAATTCAGCTCTATGAATTCAACATTTACTCTTTTACATTTTTAAATTTAAATTTTTGTAATAAAAATGATTTTTTTAAAAAAAATGGAATTGTTTGAAATTATAATTTAATATGACTTTATTCAAAAATATAATATTTTGTAAAAAGAATTCCAAAATTGATTATTTTGCCACGTGGCATTGTCTTGCCACGTGGCCTGGTGACGTGGTCAAAATTGACGGCAAACTTGACTTCCGTTACAAAAAGGGTTTATTTGGTCAATTTTAAGAGTTTAGTGACGATTTGCTGAAGTGGCCTTTGACTGAATTTCTCCTTGTTATAAATACCCTCTGCTCAAGAGAAGACTTGTCCTCAAGTCGATGAAGAAAAATCAAACTCTGGAAACCGTTGTTGAAGTTCAAACAAGTATTCCCATGTTGCATCTTCTGGGAAGGAATTCTGCTAGTGAACCAATACCTGTGTAGCAGCCACATTTCTTTTTTTCCACAAACCGCGATCAAGAACAGCCTGAGGTGTCAGTGAAGGAGTATCACTAGGAATAGGCAAAGCTGAACCAACCATATTGTCAGACCCCAATTTCTTTTTCAATTGAGACACATGAAAAACTGAATGAATCTTGGCAGAGGATGGTAAATCCAACTTATAAGCGATTGCAACAATTTTGTCTAAAACTTTGTAAGGGCCATAGTAACGAGGTGCCAATTTATGAAATTGCCTATCAGCCAAGGTGTTCTGCCTATAAGGTTGCAACTTAAGATAGACATAACCACCAATTTGAAACTATCTATCGGTGCGATGCTTATCAGCTTGCACTTTCATCCGAAGTTGAGCCTCTCTCAAATGATGTTTAAGAAGTTGCAACATTTCTTCTCTTGCTTGTAAACTTGTGTCAACAACCTGAACTTGAGAAAAATTAGGCAGATATGGCAAATGCAGGGGAGGAGGATACCCATAAAGAGCTTCAAAAGGAGTAAACTTAGTGGAAGAGTGGTAAGAGGTGTTATACCACCATTCAGCCAAAGTGATCCATTTGCTCCAACTTTTAGGCTGATCACCACACATGCACCTGGGGTAAGTTTCCAGAACTCGGTTTACAACTTCCGTTTGACCATCCGTTTGAGGATGATAAGCTGTGGAAAGATGCAATGAAACCCCTTGAAGCTTCAATAATTCCTGCCAAAAAGTACTTGTGAAGACAGCATCTCGGTCACTGATGATACTCTCTAGAAGACCATGAAGCTTATAAACATGGTCAAGAAATACTTGAGCTACTGATAAAGCTGTATATGGGTGAAAGAGAGTCATGAAGTGACTGTACTTAGTGAACTTGTCAACCACCACAAAAATGACTGATTTTCCAAAAGAAATAGGAAGACCTTCCACAAAGTCCATGGTGATTTGTTTCCAAGCTCCATCTGGGACAGGTATAGGCTGCAAAAGGCCAGGTAAAGCAGAAGTGTCGTACTTGAACCTTTGACAGATACTGCAGTCCCTAATGAAATCTCGAACTTGCCTTTCCAATCCCTTCCAATAAAATAACGTGGAAATCCTCTTTACTGTAGCCAGCATGCCATAATGACCCCCTTGACTATTGTTATGATAGAGTTGTATATGCTTTTGCAAAGCAAGGTCATTACCAACCACTATCCTCCCTCTCCTCAAAAGTTGATCATGACTCCAGTGTAAGCAGATTTAGGCAATGCTCCTTGTTGTAACTGAAGGATTAATGCACTAAGGTGAGTATCAACTATCTAAGATGCTTTAATTCAATCTCACAAATCTGTTGAAATACTGGATACAACCATCTGAGCAATTTCAGAAGATGTGATTCTGGAGAGAGCATCTGCTGCAACGTTTTCTTTGCCCTTTTTGTAACTAATTTCATAGTCAAACCCCATCAATTTAGAAAGCCAAGAATGCCGACTAGGAGTAGAAATCCTTTGCTCAAGCAAGTATTTGAGACTATGATGATCTGTTTGAATAATAAAACGTCTCCCTTGAAGATAATGTTGCCATTTAGTGACTGCATGCACAATGGCCAAAAGCTCCCTTTCATAAACTGATAAAGCCTGATGTCTTGGACCGAGAAGCTTACTAAGATAAGCTATGGGGTGTCCTGCTTGCATTAATACAGCACCAATAGCAGATCCTGAGGCATCAGTCTCCAAAATGAAAGGCTTAGAAAAATTAGGGAGTGCCAAAACAGGAGGAGAAATCATGGCCTGTTTAAGTACTTCAAAAGCTTTAACAGCAGCATCATTCCATTGAAACTAATTTTTCTTGAGTAAATCTGTCAATGGTCTGCAAATAGCCCCTTACCCCTTCACAAATCTTCTATAATAGCCAGTAAGACCCAAAAATCCCCCAAGTTGAGTGACATTTTTAGGAATTGGCCAGTGTTGTATTGCAGCTATCTTTGAAAGATCAGTTGCCACTCCTTTGGCAGTAATAAAGTGGCCTAAATACTCAATTTGTGGCTGTGCAAAGAAGCATTTGGATCTTTTGGCAAGTAAAGAATATTGTTGCAAAAGTTGAAATGCAGTCTCAAGATGGCAAATATGATCAGATAGAGTTTTGCTATATATCAAGATGTCATCAAAGAAAACAAGTATGAATTTTCTAAGATGAGGCCTAAAAATGTCATTTATAAGACTCTGAAATGTAGCAGGGGCATTTGTCAATCCAAACGGCATCACAACTAATTCATAATGACAATCGTGAGTTTTAAATGCAGTTTTATGAACATCGGGTGGATGCATTCTAATCTGGTGGTATCCTGATCTAGGATCAATCTATGAAAATAGAACAGAACCATGCAATTCATCTAATAGTTCTTCTATAAGAGGAATGGGATACTTATCTTTAATAGTATGTTTGTTGAGCTCCCGGTAATCTATGCACATTCTCCAAGTGCCGTCTTTCTTTTTGACAAGAACTACTGGAGAAGCAAAAGGGCTGCTACTGTGTTGAATTATCCCAGCTGTAAGCATCTCCTTTGTCATGGCCTCAATAACATCTTTTTGCAAAGCAGGGTATCTATAAGGCCTTACATTGATAGCTAAAACTCCTTCTTGAAGAGGAATTCTGTGATCATGAGTTATGTGAGGAGGAAGTGTTGTTGGTTCAGTAAAAATAGTCTCAAATCTGCTTAACAACTGCTCAATTTCAACTGGTAAGGCTGCTTCAGAACTAACAGAGACTGAAGCCAAAAGGAACCCATCATCAGCTGCTGGAACACCCTCCACTTTGATACAATTGAGCTGAACCAAAGAGCACTCAGAACTATTCTCCAAAGCTCGAGAAATCTGTTTGCCATCAACAGTTTTGAGCTTGAGTTTTTGACTACTACCCCTCAAGACAAATTTCTTGCCTTTGACAGAAAATTCCATGCGCAGATCTTTAAAATTCCACTTAATATCACCCAATGTTTCAAGCCATTGGATGCCTAACACCATATCACAACTACCCAAGGTTAGTAATAGAACATCAGTGGTGAATAAAGATCCCTGCAAGGTCCAAGTGAGGTCTTTACACATTGCCAAACTCGACATGCTACTGCAATTAGCAACATCCACCTTCATAGGTCATGTTTTGATGATTCAACACCCCAGCTTCTTAGCAGTATTCACATCCAGGAAATTATGAGTACTTCCTGAATCTATTAAAATGTGGAAAGGTCTCTAATCGAGTCGTTGAGCAATCACAAGATAAATCCCCACAAAACTTAACTAAATAGTTAGGGTAAGTAGGGGTCGAATCCACATAAAGAGAGGATAACTTCTTGACTAATCGATTGTGTTTAAAATAAGGAGTTTGAAAGTTGAGATCAAATAGTCTAAATTAACACTAACAAAACAAACTAGAAGCAAAATAAATCAAGTAACACACTATATAAAACAAGCCTCCAATATAGAATCAATTTCACTCTTGACTAGATTGATATGGTTCATTGACACAAATCATGAATTTGATATTAATTGCCAATCAATTAAGCATCATAAATTATTCCAAAGTAGTATATATCCTAAGACGTAGGCTTCAACTTTCCTTAGAAAAAATAATCTTTCATAATATCTTAAACAACTCCACTTGAATAATTGGTATAGGAACAGACGTAATGCTAATTCCAACATGCTAATAAGATTAATCCGCATCTCGCTAAAACTAACCTCTAATATTCTGATCCAAGTTCCAGCCCTTCCTAGAATAAGCATTAAGATTATTGTTTTCCACATGCATGATAAATCAATACCAAACTCATCTACATCTATTTCCAATTCGGCCTATAGATTTCAATAAGGTTTGATAATCCCATTGAACCTAGAATTCCTAGAATTACAACTGTCATTTGGACCAACAAGCCAACTTGAATCTAACATTAGCATTCATAAATCTCAAGATAAGTAGGCCTCCAAATCAATCAAAATATGAACACATAAGATGAAGTACAGGGATAAGAAACATATTCAAGTAGAAAATCAAATTATAAAGAACAAAAGTCTCCCCATAAATAATAAGTCAAGAGATCAATAAGATCATACATTGGAGAAATAAAAGATTAGCTACTCATGAATTGAGTAGCCATAAAAAGAAAAAGGAATAGAAAAACCTAAAAAGATAGTTCTGGCCGGCGGCTCCTCCTTGGCTCTCCAAATTCGTCTAACCTCTTTTCTAGAGAGAAAAGATGTCTATTTATACTAGGGACTTAGGGCAAACTTAACCTAGGACAAAATAGAATTTTAAGCTCATTAAACCTCCTCCAATTGAGTGGAATTTCGTCCTCCAGGTCTGGGCTATCTCCAAATACCGAAATTAGGTTAATCATATCAACTTGGGCTTGAATTCATGGGCTTTTCTCGGTCCAGCACGTTTGCAGAAACTTCAGGGGCATTTTAGTCCATGACAACGGCAAAACTGGGTCTCGACCAAAACACGAAAGTTTTAGCTCTCGGAGTTAGCTTTCCAATGCATATTCATACGCCTCATTTGGAGTTTTGGATAAAAAATTATGGCTATTTTCCCGAACTGCCTCCAAATCTGGAAAGAAAGGAAGAAGCTTCAGCATGAAGACGCCCACAAGTGGCTAATGGCGCGCGCTGACAAGGGCCCCGACTCCCGCTGGGCGGTCACCTGGTTGGCCTGAGCACCCAGGTCTTAATCCTGATCACCCATGTCCTCCTGATGGCTCGACATGTCTTCTTGCAACTTGAATTCTTCTTACTCCTTTGCTTTGGAACTTTTCAGTTTTCAACTTTATGACTTCAATTGGCATAAAATTGACTCCATAGATTCTTCATTCACGAACACGAGATCTCCAATTTCTTCCAAGAAAATCCATGAAAAACCTTTGTGCCAAAAATCAATCAAAATAGCTCCAAAAAGTGCCTAAATCAACATATTTGCACATTCTACCTCTTCAACACCTACAATCACAAATGTAAGCATTATAGGGTAAAATCCAACACAAATACATTCAAAAGCATAGGAAAATGACCATAAAAACATGCATCATTTTGGTCTGATCATATTTCCCGCACACTTAAGCTTTGCTAGTCCTTAGCAAACTAGTGTACTTCTCTCAAAAGAAAGGTCAAAACAATTTCAATTGCACACACATATCAAGAGACACTTAATCATGAAATCAAGATAGCATAGAATAATGAGAATACTCAATTCTAAAAATCAAGAGATAACAAGCATCATCAATCTATAGTAAACATAATAAGAGAAATTCAACTCACTTATCATCTTTCTCTTTACATAACTATCACTTACCATAAGCTTGTGTATGCATCTATGTCCCACAGAAAAGTAATATCATGGATATTCATCAAGATACAAAATGGGTTAGAAAGGTGGCTTATTTTTAAGAAACAAGGTTACTAACCTTAGAAGTGTTCATGACTTAGGGGTTACTAACTCCTTTTTTTTTTTTTTTTTTCTTTTGAGGTTACTAACACTCATTTTTTTCAGAGGGGTAATACTTCCGCATTCCATGCCTCTAATCCTCTTCTAAGGTTACTAACCTTTTCTTTTTATTAATTAATTTTTTTAAAAAGAGTGACAACTATGGAAAGATTATATGTACCTCTTCTCCTCTTTCATGAAAACACTTCTTTTTAAAGATTTTAGCTACCCTTGATACCCCCACACTTATTTCTTGACATATCCATGACATACTTCTATAAGTGTAAACAAGATTCAATACAAGTTCTAGAAGTAATAAGTTATGAAAGCATTGGATAAATAAGTTTATATCACAATCTCAAATTATACTTAATTCTAAGAAATCAAATACATGCTAAAACTTAATCAATGATTAAAGCATTCTTAATACTCTAAGCATCAATCTTCCACAATCAAATCAATCACTTAACATGTGTGTAACAATTAAAATTCGAAATTTTGCTCAAATTTTCGGGATAAGGAACTACCTAACCAATCCTAAATACTAAACCTAAAGTTAACACTAAGACTAAACATGCAAAAATTATTCCACTTTCGTAGGTGTACGGCGGCACTTAGCTCGTGACGCAAGCCATTTCAACCTAAGACTGATAGAGGTACTTAGGAGGTGTTATGTCACTTGAGGGTTTTCTTAACTAGGACGACACCCACAAACATGTATAGTAGAACAAAAATTAAACAATTTTTTTTATTAATATTAAGCATTTACCTATTTCCTCCCCCCACACTTAAACTCAACATTGTACTCAATGTGAAAATAAACAACAAATCAAACAAGTAAAGGTTGCTTGCGAAAATTAAAGAGCTAATAGTTGAGCGGCATACCTTGTATGGTTGATGAAGTTGCGACTTAAACTTAAAGACAATAAAGGAATTAAAAGGGAGAAGGGAAAAACTTAATTGTCTTATTATTGGAAAAATAAAAACATGCTTAAAATAAATAACTACTACCTAAGTGCATAAAAGTAAAATTAAAATTACTAAGACCTAAATTCAATCAATCGGCTCATCAATAGCCTTCTCCATAAGCTCAAAAAATTCCTCCAAGCTTTGGGTAATACCATTGAGGTCCTCTTGAATTTGCATAACGCGATCATAGATGCTTTTGATCTTGATGAAAACATGATGAGTAGTGGACTTCTTTTGCTCTTCCTCTTGATCGACTTCTTCTTCACCATCCTTTGACTTACAATTGAGGTCCAAGCTTGGGTTAGATTCAGAAGAAATTGAAACAAAAGACTTATCTTTTACCTCATCAACCTTGGAAAGGTTGTTCTCCTCAAGCAAAGGTCGTGATGCTCCTTGCTTAGTCGCATACACAGCAGCAACAAGTGGTGGTCTCACACGATTGTGGTGAGATGAGGATGCGGCATAAGGGTTGTATGGGGCATATCGACAAGGCATGGGCGGAGGGCGATATGGCTTGCTTCGATAACCATCAATGCGCGGCAAATTGGTCCATGGTGTTGGCCTTGCTCCCATCCATTGTTTGAATCTCCTTGAAGGTCCTCTTGGGTGATTGTAACGAGGTTGTCCAAAGCGAGGTTTTTCAAGAGAGAAAAACTTAGCATTTGGCATGCCATCATTATCAATTTCAGCATTCTCCCTCTTCACTTGCTCTTTCTATGCGGCCTTAGCCTTCTTCCACATGGCTTGAGAGATCATACCAGCCTTGAAAGCAGGTTTGGAGGCTACATCATCGGCAGGAAGGTTGTCTACCATGGCTAGGATTTCACGGCAATCCTCCCTTGTGAATCTTCCTTCAAAGTTTTCATCATACAAGCTCCCATAATCCTTGAATTGAGCTCTCAAAGATTCAAATTGCGCTTCAAACTCATCCATGTTGCTATGTGTTTGTCGACAGAAACAAGTAATTGAAAAGAAAAATTCACCAAATCTCTACACTCCAAACGACACAAAGTTAGATTCTCAACTTAATTTTTCCAAATTCTAAATAATTATGCAAAAATTGAAAGCCTAGCATCTAAAGAATAAATTTGGAAAATTAAATTGAAAGAGAAGAGAATTAAACATACCTCTAAGCCGCCGGTATTGATGTGAGGAAAATAAAGGGTAGAGCTTCCTTTATATAGTGAATTAATCCTAGTTCTATGTGGATTTAACCTAGACTTGGAGAATAAGTAAAGGAAATTACCTAGGAAACATCCTAATTAAGTTCAAACCTAACTGAAGAAGGAAATTGGCAGATTGAAGTTGAGTAGGATTAAAAATCCTAGTCCAATTCGGGTAAGAAATTGAATTGTCCAACGTCAGGGGTCGAGCTGGGTGCTGAGCCTTGTCGCCTGGGCACTGAGGCATTTCGCTTGGGCACCCAGCGGCAATCGGGCTTTGCTCTCGCTGGGGCCTAGATGCCTGTTGCCTGGGCGCTTGGGCATTCTGCCTGAGCGCCTAGCGGCAGTCGGGCCTCTACCCTAGTGCTATGGCCTTGTCGACATGGGACCTCAAAACTTTGACGTGGGTCATCAGTTTGAGCAAATGGGTCCTCATGCGAAATTTTGAACTACAATCCTTATTTTTCCATCTAGATCTTAGAATCCTATAAAATAAAAAACACACAAGTTAGTAACAAAAATTTTGCAAATAAAATTGAAAATTAAAAGTTGGAAGTTAATTTGGGTTGCCTCCCAAAAAGCGCTTGTTTAAAGTCATTAGCTCGACTTACCCAATGTTATTCTTCAGAAGAGAAATAGTCTGGTCTTTCAAGTCCATTACTTCGAGTCTATATGATCGCTCTTGTCCCAAGAATGGCTTGAGGCATTGTCCATTGACTTTGTATATATCAGGCTTGCCTGGTACAAGTATCTCGACAGCTCCACTTGGAAATACTTTGACAACTTCATAAGGTCCACGCCATTTCTATTGTAGCTTACCAGGAAATAGCTTGCTATAATATAAAAGAACCTTTTGCCCTTCATAGAAATTCTTGTGTAGAATCCCTCAATCATGAATTGCTTTGGTCTTTTCCTTGTAGATCCTCGAATTCTCATAGGCATCATTCCTAATTTCTTCGAGTTCTTGCAATTGAAGCTTCCTTTGTAAACCAGCTTGATCAAAGTTGAAGTTGCATTGCTTGATTGCCCACCATGCTTTATGTGCTAATTCCACGGGCAAGTGACATGCCTTTCCAAACACAATTTTGTACGGTGACATACCAATTGGTGTTTTGAAAGCAGTTCTATAAGCCCATAAAGCATCATCTAATCGCAAACTCCAATCTTTCCTATTTACGTTCACTGTCTTCTCAAGAATTTGTTTCACTTGGCGATTGGATACTTCAGTTTGACCATTAGTTTGAGGGTGATATGAAGTGGATATCTTGTGAGTCACTCCATACGTCTCAACCAATGATTGCACTATCTTCTTGCAAAAGTGAGTACCTTTGTCACTAATAAGAGCTCTTGGAATTCCAAATCGATGGAGGATGTTGCTCTTCAAGAATTTAACCACAGTCTTCCCATCATCCTTTTCTATAGCAATGGCTTCTACCCACTTGGAGACATAATCCACAGCTAACAAGATGTAATTCTTCTTAAAAGATGAAGGAAATGGTCCCATGAAGTCTATTCCCCAAACATCAAATACCTCCAATATGAAGATTGGTTTTTGAATCATTTGGTGTCTCTTGGAAATGTTTCCCATCTTTTGGCATTCTGGGCATGTTTTGCAAAACTCATAAGAATCACGAAAGAGTGTTGGCCAGTACAATCCACTATCCAAAATCTTCCTTGCTGTCTTCTTATGTCCAAAATGACCTCCACATGCATAGCTATGCCAAAACTTCAAGACTGACTGAATATCTTCATCAGGGATGCAACGCCTTATCATTTGATCAGAACCATACCTGCATAGATGTGGATCATCCCAAAAATAATGTTTAGCATCACGTACAATCTTGGCTTAAACTCCTCTACTTGCATCTGGGGGTAGTTTTCTTGTGATGAAAAAGTTTGCAATGTTTGCATACCAAGGGATTTGGGAGACAACAAACAATTGTTCATAGGGTAGTGCTTCATTGAGTGTAGTGTTTACCTCCTTACCTTCAATTCTACTTAGATGATCAGCCACTACATTTTCTGTTCCTTTCTTGTCTCTAATTTCCAAATCAAACTCTTGAAAAAGCAAAAGCCAATGCATGAGTCTAGCTTTTGTTTCTTTCTTTGCCATAAGACATCTAAGTGTAGCATGATCTGAATAGACTGTTACCTTTGATCCCAAGATGTATGACCGAAATTTTTCTAAGGCAAAAACAACGACAAGCATCTCTTTTTCAGTGGTTGTGTAGTTCTTCTGAGCAGAATCCAAAGTTCTTGACGCATAATAGATGACATGAGGTATCTTTTCTATTCTTTGACCTAGAACAGCTCCAAGTGCAACATCACTTGCATCGCACATGATCTCAAAAGGTAGATTCCAATCAGGTGGCTTTACAATTGGAGTTGTACTGAGGGCGGTCTTTAACTTGTCAAATGCTTCCTTACAATCTTCTCCAAACTCGAAATCAACATCCTTTTGAAGCAAACGACACATGGGTGCAGATATCTTTGAGAAGTCCTTGATGAATCTTCTATAAAAACCAGCATGTCCTAAAAATGAGCGAATATCTCGAACACAAGTAGGGTAAGGCAAATTCTGAATGACATCAATCTTTGTTCTATCTACTTGTAATCCATCTTTAGAAACCACATGACCTAGTACAATGCCTTGTTCTGCCATAAAATGGCACTTCTCAGCATTAAGTACTAAGTTGGTCTCCAAACATCTTTTAAGCACAAGCTCTAAGTTATGCAGGCATCTATGAAAATCATCTCCATAAACAGTAAAGTCATCCATAAATACCTCCATGATCTCTCCTTGGTAGTCTTGGAAGATACTCATCATACACCTTTGGAATGTTGCAGGGGCATTGCATAAACCAAATGGCATTCGAGTATAGGCATACGTACCAAAGGGACATGTGAATGTTGTCTTCTCTTGGTCTTCTACGACAATTGGTATTTGAAAATATCCTGAATATCCATCCAAAAAGCAATAGTATGCTTGACAAGCTAACCTTTCCAACATCTGATCCATGAATGGAAGTGGGAAGTGATCTTTCCTTGTAGCTGAGTTCAGTTTCCTATAGTCGATACACACTCTCCATCCATTTTGAAGTCTCTGAGGAACTAGTTCTCCTTCTTTGTTCTCCACAACAGTGAATACGGATTTCTTGGGTACTACTTGGACAGGGCTAACTCACTTACTATCTGAGATAGCATAAATGAGCCCAGCTCCAAGCAGTTTAAGAACTTCATCCTTCACTACTTCAGCCAAATTTGGGTTCAACCTTCTTTGTGGTTGCCTTACTGGAACAACATCGTCTTCCATTCGAATCCTATGCATGCAAACAGAAGGACTTATTCCCTTAATGTCAGCAATTGTCCATCCCAAAGCTTCTTTGTATTTCTTCAAAACTCTGATTAACTCTCCCTCTTGTTCTTGAGTTAATTTGCTTGAAATGATTGCAGGGAGTGTTTCGTTGTCTCCAAGAAAAACATACTTCAAATCTTCAGGCAATGGTTTCAATTTGACTTCCGGAGGTTGAATGATAAAAGGTGGAGGTGATTTCTTAGGCTCCAAATGAATGTAAGAAACTGATTCACTATCTTTTGGAAATGCCTTCAGATCATCTATGGTGTTTACCACTTCATCCTTCAAATTCACCTTGGCTTCCTCGATTTTGCTCTCGTACAAACTATTTGTGATGACTGTTTCTAGCTCATCCTCTTTGTTGATTGAATTAATCTGTTCAACAAGAAGATTAACTTCATCAGTAGCAAAAATAAATTGTTCTTCAATAGGGTGTTTCATAGCTTTATATATATCAAACTCAATTACTTCCCTATCGAATTCAAGACTGAGGATTCCATCATGAACATCGATCTTGGTCCTTGCAGTGGTTAAGAAAGGTCTTCCTAATAGCAATGGTGCACATATCATCATTCTTCTTCAGAATGTAAAAATCTGTAGGAAAAATGAGCTTATCCACCTGCACTAAGACATCTTCAACCAATCCTTCAGGATGAATGTTAGTCCTATCAACCAATTGAATGATGATATTTGTTTTAACTAAGGGTTCTAAACCTAATTGCAGATAAATGGAATATGGCATGATATTAATTGAAGATCCTAAATCACACATTGCTTTCATTGTCATATTGCCTCCTATATTACATGGAATAGTAAATGCTCCTAAATCCTTGCATTTATGGGTCGATTTCCCTTGAAAGGCAGCAGAAAAATTTCTATTCATACATACCAATTCATTATCCTTAAGTTTACCTTTATCATCATTTAATTGCTTGAGAAAAGATGCGTACCTGGGCACTTGCTCGATTGAAGCTACTAAAGGAATATTTACCTTTGATCCAAGAAACGAATCCAATTGGTTACCTTCCAAGCATCCCTTATGTCTTTGCATGAACAATTGAGGATAGGGTGGAAGACAATCATTAGGTTGCATCGACTTCTTCTTTGATTCCTTCCTCTTCCTTGGTGGATCTTTAGAAATTGTTGGAGATGACACCGAATTTGTCACAAAGTCAAGCTTCTCTTCCTCCTCACTTTTCACTGAATTCTCCTCATCACTTGGCATTTGCACATGGGGTATGATAGTTGGTGATGGTTTCACTTTGGGGTTAGGAAGAACTGGTTCAAATGATGGTGTAGAGGAAAAAATTGGGGTTTTCAATGACTCCATCTCTTTTGTAGCTCTTGGTTGATATTCTTCCATTCCCATCGAATTGATTCCATATCCTTGCGCTTTGTTCAATCCATTGTCAAATTCCATGTTGTTCTTGTGTTCTTGAGCCACGTTCAAAGGTTTTTGCAAAGATGACTGTTGTTGATGATTCATCTCTTGATTCGCAACTAAATAGCGCACCAAATTGACTATTATCTCCTTTTGATC